>PVJS01043521.1:0-17037 GCA_004027185.1 Glis glis | reverse complement strand
GAGGGAGGAGGCTGGAGAGAGTAGGGGAGGGAGGAGGCTGGGGGAGTAGAGGAGATGGAGGAAGCTGGAGGGATGCAGAAAGGTTGATCAATGGGTACTGAGTTCTGGTTAGACAAGAACAAGAAGTTCTGGGGGTGCTAGTGCACAGCAGGGTGACTAGAGATCACAATAATGTATTCTACATTTCAGAAAAGCTAGAAGAAAGGATTTTGAATATTTTCACTATGAAGAAATGATAAATGTTTGAAGAGATATGTTTAACCTGATTTAAGTGTTATGCAATGTATGCATGCATTGAAACATCATGTTACCTCATTAATATATACATTTTATGTCTTTATGTAGCAGCTAAAAGTTAAATAAAAATAAATAATATTTTATCTATAATTTAGATAATTATAATTTACCTATTATTTAGATAATTACAGTTTCTCTACTAGGTGAGACTTCTATAAATATCTGAACTGCTGCAATGCACTGGTAAGATTTGCTGTTAGACTAGTTGCAAGGTATGCAAAATTAAAAAGAGTCAGAGATGATTCTAAAGTATCTGGACTGGCAAACAAGTTGAGTAAGAATTTACTGACATGGTGACAATTAATGGATTAATAATTCTGCTTGCAGGGGTGAGTGCAGAATTGAGAGGTGAGGTAGTATGAGGTAAAACACCTACAATTTTGCAGAAGATTTCAGAACTTACTAATGCAAATAAATATATATGCATCCTAAATCTGAGACATCTATTTTAAAGTCATCATCATGGGAAATCTTTCCTTTATTTCAATAATGTTGGCATTTCAAAATCATTTGGGAACTCCTTTTTAAAGAAGGCGCTCAAAATCTATAGAATATTTTTTTTCATGCCAACCTCTGGAGCAGTAAATATCGGATCTGTGAGAATGAGTTTGATATTTGTTTGAAACAGCCAAACATTATTTATTACTGGGTCTGTCAAAAATGGTGGCTGATCAAACTAAGGAATTATGGTTTGGGGTCTAAAATTAGTATGACCATAATTTAATAACTGGTTTTCTTTAGTGATATTTACACTGGCTTGTGCATGTTTCAACACATGTGATCAATGTATATTTATTGATGATGAACCTTCTTACAAGCATGATCAGTGGCCCTGGGCAGAGAGAGTCAGAACCATATACCATCAGTCTGAATGAGTAATAGTGAGGAGGGAGAAGGATTCCACATACTTTCTAATATATCTTGCCCCTCTGTTTATCCACAGAGTTCAGTGCAGCCCTACTGAGGATAGTGCTTGTCAGTGTGCTGACTTTGAATGACAAAGTCCTCACATAACCTTCAGGCAGAGCTGCAGTCCCAGCCTATCATGGGCGGCCCTGGGAATCCCCTGGCAGCAATAAATGTCTCATATTCATTTTTCACTGGATAACAGTGTGGCTCTCAGTCCTGAAAGAAAATCGCATACAGCTCTATTACATTTTAAATGCTCCTGATTCCCTTCCTGAATGGCTTCTCTTTAAGGAAAAATCAGGTGTTCTTCTTGTCATTTATTTTTTTCATCCATTTAAGACCTTTGCATTTTCCTTTTGGTTTGAACCTCCTAGGTAATTGCATTGTAAATAGTCTTAAATGATTCTCATATCCACTTTAACATGATTTTCAGGACTTTCTGCATCAGTAACAAATGCATATGTCTTGGGATTTTGTGACAGTGTTAATAATTTTGTATCATTTTGCCATTAAAGTTTGATTCTAACAATTATAATTAAATATTTATATCTTCTATTTCTATACTATGTTTTTAAGGAGAAAATACTATGGATTTTTACATGAGAAGATTATAATATGAAAAGAGCTAAAGAATATGATGTCTCACTTTTGTACCACATTAATCATGTGTTTATAGATATATGAGTGATTGTATTAGGATTAACCAAGTTATGTTTCTATTTTCTAATGAAAAGTCATAGTGGTTTGAAAATGGATTAAGAAACACAAAATTAAATATACCCAAGTGACCATAGTTATATTTAGAATACAATTTTAAAAGAAAATATAGTTCAAAGATAAAATACTCTTTATATTTACTTAGAATTAATTCTTAAGACAATTTTTTAAACAGAAATTTTAGCTTGCTTCTATATTTAAAATTTCGGGTATCTGTTTTATATAAGCAGAAAATAAAATAGTTAGAAGGACAGTAGTTAGCCCACAGAATTGATAAGAAGACTGAACATCTAGGCTTGAGGCCATTCCACCAGGAAAATGACTGACCAGGTCTGGTGAGGACATTGCTGCCTTACTCCCAGTGCCCCCAGAGCTGAACACGGTGCTGCCACTACTTCTGCCCCCCAGGGATCTCACTTAAAAATAAAAGCAGGCATTTAACTGGAGAAGCCTAAGTCACATGCTAACAACTAGCTGCAAGGGAGTCTGGGAACAGAAAGATCCAGCATGCTTAGCTTCTATAATGGCATCAGGCTCTTCCTCCTACCAAGATTCACAACAGAAGGATTTCAGGTGTGGATTAATGAGAGAAATGGAAAAAAAATCCACTCCAAAAGGATCCTGGCAGAACTGTAATAAGATACCACAATAGCCTGTTGTTAGATTGTATTGAATTAGTTATAAACTCATGGTTTTTCCACTAAATATGAGCTCCTTGAGGGAATGAGCTATGTCTTAATCACAAGTGTATCTTTAGTACTTGGTACAGAGTCAGACATCCTCAACAAATGTTTATTGAGTGAACAGAGAAATGAATGAATGATAAAACTAATCACTCTTACTTCACACTGGAAAGAGGTCTGGAATGGCCTGTTGATATTTAATTAAATTATTAGCTATAAGGATAGCAGGCAATTATCTATTAGAAGAACAAATAGGCCTATGGTGGCCTGGTGACACATTAATTTCTTTTTGGCACTGGGGATTGAACCTAGGGGCATTCTACCTCTGAGCTACACCCCCAGCCCTAGGTTTTATTCTTTATTTTGAAACAGGGTCTCACTAAGTTGTGGAGGCCTCACTAAGTAGCTAAGGCTAGCCGCAAACCTGGATCCCCTGGTCTCAGGCTCCCAAGTACTGGGATTACAAGTGTGCACTGCCACATCTGGCTACATTAATTTCTTAGTAAGCTTCCAATGAATGATTGCCCAGAGCACAGGGTGAGCCTTGAAAACCCAAAGGCAAGTTGAAACAATTAATGGTGATAACCCTCTCTTTTAGGATAGGACAAAAACACTGTGATGCAAGCCTAGAAATTTAGACAAGGGAGAATAAGAATCAATAAGATGAGGGTCTCTCAAAGAAGGAGGCACCTGGAAAATATACGGATCTTTCATTTCTTGTTACCTGTTTCTAAATGATCCATCCCTATCTGTGTAGAGTTGGTTCTTTGAGAAAAATTAACAATTGATCCAAAAAATGATTTATTACACACTCAAACCAAGAATTCTGATTAGAATGTGCCTAATTGGTTCCCTTCTCTTCAAAACAAAAGCCAGGACATGGGAATTGAACTTGGGGAGGGGAGAGCAATAAAGGAAAATCCATGACTTTGTAAATTCACCTCAGAGTTTTCTGCATGTTATGATTAGATGTTTTCAAATATTTCATCATTCTAGATTAGACACACTCAAATAAGTATTCAGGAGAGGCTGCCGGGTCATCTTTAGGGACCTTGAAAAAGGAATCTATTTGTTACTCAAAGGTTTTGTAGAGAAGATACATAATTCATTAAACGAAGTGATTTGCAAATCATATTAGCATAAACCTCTAGAATTTAGGAATAAGTGTAGAAGTATTTCCAACTCAGAAAAGTGTAAGTTTATTTTGATTTTTAGCTGTAGCTGAAATGTACAAAAAAATGCATGCTGTTTAGAGAATACAACTACCTACACAGTCCGTGCAGCTTAAACAGTGAAAGTAATCAAACACACAAGGATAGCCTTGGAAAAATATCTGTTAGTCTTTAATTTTAAACTACATTCTGCTAAACTGCCCACCGAATTCTCATATCTCTTTGTAGCTAAGAAGCATAACAATCTAAAATTCTCAAAAACAAAGTGAACAATGTATACTTTCAGTCCTATCTGATGCTTGATTAGTTTTGTAGGGGAAATCATTGTTATCTTCCCCAAACTGAATTTGTATGACTCTGTTAATTTTCTTCATGATCAAAAGGAAACAGAAGCTTCAAGAAATATGTTACGTGGGATTTGCTGTCTGCTTAAAGAGCCTACTTGCTGGTTTTGTCCAAGTAGAAAAGTTGAGGTCAGTCGGCTTAACACTGACTCAGGCACTGACATAAGGATTCTTTTAATGCTAAGAAAAGGGGAAGAGAAGATGTGGGCAGGGGGTGAATCAGGCAGCTGGTTATTTATTAGGATTGACTTTAAAGAGACAGGGACTCAGTGGATGTGTAGCTCAAAGATGCTTTGTCTGTGTCTCTTCTTTCGTTCATTTTCCCTATTCCTACAATGGATGCTAGGTTTGAGGATTTTTCAACCAATACCAAAAGAGATAGGAAGAAAAGTGAAGGCAGCAAGGAGACTCAATTCTTTCAAGGAGTTTTTCTGCAAAAAAAAAAAATGAATAGAGAAATGGACTTTTGCAATGAGGCATACAGGAGCAGGAGAAGGGTCTCTTGTTTAAAAGGAAACAAAAAGAGAGATTATTACTGTGGTGAAGTCCCTATGTAGATAAGGAGAGAGGTGATCCAGATTACAAGTTGTGGGGCAGTGAAAACCTGGTGTTGTTAGGCTTCCTCATCTCCTTCTGGTGACAGCGACTGTCATAAGAAAAGCAGCTGAGCATGTCCTTGAGGATGCCATAGTGTCTTATGGAACTCTCCCCTGGCTAGTTGACACTTTTGTTCTGATTTGGTATATAAACTGGACTGAAACAGTCCAGGGCATATACACGTGGATGTGCAGATATGCTGGCAGAAGTCCTATGCAGGAGTCTCCATGTGGAGCTCCCATGCACCCAGCCAGCAGCCACCAGGTACCAGAGGTGAAGGCCTCCTACTTCAGCCTGTCACAGCCAGAATGAAGCTATGTCCCCCGCCCCCACTCATTGCCTCGCTTCCTCTACAGATGGACCAGACTGAACCTGCAATTTCCTAGCCTTGTTGGTTGCACAGCACAAGTGATGTTGCCTTTATGGAAGAACAGAGACAATTCATCCATGGAAACCGGGTGAGACAGGGTTGGAGCTTGTGGGAGCTCCTTGGGTTGCTCTACTTGGGCAGTGAGATAGGAAGCAAGGTCATCAGAAACAGTGAGCTTTGCTAAGGGAGCCTCAGAGGTTGAAAATGAGATGATCAAGCATAAGATCATCAGCAGAGAGAAAAGAAAGAGGGTAAGGAGAGAGAAAGTCAAGAACAGATACATGCAACATTTCCAAGCAATATTCGAGGTTGGTGGCCCAGTTAGATGTCTGAGTAGATTTCTCCAGCCAGGTTCAGCAGTGCAGATCACAGGCCGGACAGGTGAGTTCGGGTTTAACCAGGGCTGAGGTTTTACTCTCAACAGTAATAGGATTGAGGGAGGATTTAAAAATCTGGCTCAGTTCAAATGATGTTATGCCGATGTATGAAGGTATTAGTTCTAGTCTTACTTTTTTTATATACTTTGACTGGTGCATTATAGCCTCACATCATAATGTAGTTCATAGTGATAGTGACATACATACACACAACACTTGGGGGGCCTTCCCCCCAATCTTACCATTACGTATGGAGAGAGGTGGGTAGTGGGGTAAGACCTGAAGGGAATCACAGCAAGACCTGTGTACATGTTTGTTTGTATCACTTTGAGCCTTGATGATGTGTAATTACAATGCACCAAAAAAGTATAAAACAATCTGACTCATATCATTCATACAAATTGCTACCAGTCCCTAGAAAATGGTTAAATGTCCCATAGTTTCATACTGTTGCCATTTTTTTCATCATTTTATGTACCTTCTCAAGCAATTTAACAGAAACTTATAAGAAGTTAGAGCTAATCCTTGTTATTCACAGTAGAAATATTCTATAAAGTCACTAAGAACACTGTATACATGCATTATGACCCATTTTCTTCTAAAAAGAAATAAGAGGTTAGGTTCCTGCAAACCTCTGGTCAGTACATTTCATCAACTAATCAATACACAATTTTAGTTTACATAGTTTTCTGTTTAAAGACCCCTTATTTAATACATATCTTTATTTACTATCATTGAACTGACAGCTAGCCAGTACTATAACTAGTATCTTCAGTGAAGTTTATCTACACATGTTTTCTCTGTAAGGCACATCACAGTCACAGCCTTCTTGTGCTTAGGAACATTAGACAGTGTGTTAGGACTATTCTAGGGGCTCCATTTAAATAGCAAAATCACCAAGAAAAAAAGAACAAAAAATGCAGCACCAAGACTATGGCAGGATGTGTGTTTAAAGTCTGGGAGCTGAAACAAGAAGACAGAGTGTCACCATGCTGTCTCAGCTGGCAATGTGCTCTTTACAGAGCTTAAATTCTTTGACTCTCAGCAATGACTAGGAAAGAGTGAAGCCCATCCATAGATATCTTTAGACTCACTGAAATCAACCTTGATTTGGGGGTGACAAATTTTAGCGAGTCTACAAACTCACAAATATGAATCTGTAAAATAAGGAGAATCAACAATATTTTGGAGAGAAAGGACTCTTGGTAATGTTTTGGTGCTGTTTAAGATGTCTTCTCTGAGCAAGCTAGACATAGGTGCCTTTTGTTGTCCCCCAAGCTACCCACAGGGAATGAATGATATGAACACTAGTAGCAACACACTGGCCCCGCCCCCAGAGAACCCCTCACCCACAGGGGATGCCGGTCAGGCGAGCCCCCTGCCCCACCCCGGGGTACCCCAGTCCTGAGGTCACAGGAGGATGAGCCACGACCCCGCACAGGAGGGACTCCAGACAAAGAGAGAAAACCTCAGATGAGCGAAGAAGGCGAACTAACTGGGGGAGATGGGAGGGAAGGAGAGGGAAACAAACTGGTACACGGGATGGACTTACACAAAGATATCAAAGTCAACTACTATGCTGAAAATGGAAGGGAGGGAGGGAGGAGCCTGGGGGGGGGGAATTGGGGGAGGGCTAATTGACTGATGAGTGCATGTATATGTCAACCACCCTGAAATCCTTCGACATGTATGAATGCAATGCACTAAAAAAATAAAAATTTTAAAAAGAGGAATAATCCTATTTACTGGCATAGTGGGTAAAGAAAGAGAGAGGTATAGGAAAATAGGAGCACTGGTTGCCCGTGCTTCCTGATCTCTTGCCATACTGCCAAACTAACATCATCTTCACAACATCATTTTCTTTGGGTTGAGTATGCTTAGAGAAAAACACAAAGATTTTTGTCCTTTGAGATAGTGACTTGGCTAGTGCTAAGCCCTCTTTATTTACTTGTTCTAAAAAGAAAGTAATGGGATGGAGTCTGGTCTTATCATTCCAATAGTCTTACCTTAGGATCTGACTACAGGCCTCTTAGAGTTTACGGCTTTGCCCACATGCTTCTACCAACTCGTGTCCATCAGAAGTGGGGAGTGGGAGCCTGGCATGGTGGTGCACTCCTGTAAACTCAGTACTTAGGAGACTGAGAGGAGGTTTGAGGACAGTCTCAGTAACATAGTGAGACTCTCAGCAAACCAGTAAGACTGTTTCAAAAGCAAAAAATAAAAGGTGCTAGGGCCAGCTCAGAGGTAGAATGCCCCTGGGTTCAATCCCCAGTACCCCTCCACACACACACAAAAGTAGGGAGTGGGGCCATGTTCCTTAATTGTTTCTCATTATGGTAGTAATTTAACAGCTGAGACCTAATGAGGGTTTACTGTGTACTGAGTACTGTGCTAAGCACAACTCTTGTCAATCATTATAACTCTATATTATCCTCATGATTATAATTGCATTGAAATAATTTCCTCAGGATCCCTATTTACTGGTATTGCCAAGATAAGGGCTCAGATGGGTGTACCCCAGTAGACACAAAGCTTGATACTTCACAAGAGGGTGAATCAGCAAGGATAGGCTGGCCTGTGCAACAGTATCATGGAACCCGCAAATCTCAGTGACCTAACATCACAGATTTATTTCCCATGGATGCTACATTTCCATCCTGGAGCAGAGCTGTGGGCTGGTGTTCCTGCCCTTATTCCAGAACCAGCAGACAGAAGAGCCACCATCTGGAATATCACCAGTCACCGGAGTAGAGCGATATCAACGGGGATCGTAAAGATTCCTCCTGGAAGCGACATTACCACTTCTGTTCATGTATTTTTGGCTAAAACAAGTCACATAATCATGACTCTAAGGAGTCAGGGAAGTGCGATCCTTTTGACTGTCTAGAAGAAGAAGTATGCGATGAACAGCATTCATGATCACCATGTGGGACATATATTTATAGGCTTAGTTAGTCTGAAGATGTCTCCGAAATATAAGGGTTCTCATTTCTGGCTCAACTGCCCTTTTGTTCTTAGAAGTTGCATTCTGTTTAGCTAGGAACTGGAACACTTATGGTCAGATACTGTTGACCAGAATATAATCTTATAATAGAAAACATATTTCTAAATCCTTACTTAAAAAGTTGCATGATTTATAGCAGCACCATTTGCAATAGGCCAGATTATGGAACCAGCCTAGGTGTTCACCAACAGATGAATGGATTACAAAACTGTGGTATATACACTTAATGGAATTTTACTTAGCCATAAAGAACAAAATTGTGTCATTTGCAGGAAAGAATACTATGCTAAGTGAGATTAGCCAGTCTCCGAAAGTGAAGAGTCACATGTTTTCTCTCATATGTGGAAGCTAGAGAGAAACTGGGAAACAAAAGGGACTCCAGACAAAGGAGAAGAAACCCCAGTGGAGCAATGAAGGTGTGTGTGTGTGACTTGGTGAAGGAAGCGCTCCAAATAATACTATGTACATATACGACATTATCCATGCCAACCTGGTAACATGTACAGGGGAGGGGAGGGAGTGCGGAGGGATCTGGAGGGAAACTGGCCCAGTGCTGTGTGCACTGAAGTTCCTATCACTCTCAACCTCATTATGATGTATACTTATATCACCCATAAAAGTGTGATAAAAACCAAAGTGTATAAAATTCAAACATCTAAACTTAAAGATAACAAGAAACATTGAAAATATTTAGGGGAATAATATGCACTGTATACAGAAAGCCAAAGTAGAATTCTTATCAGAATCTATGCAAGACAGAAGACAATCAGTGACATCTTAGAGATATAAATAAATAAACAAACGTATACGTAAAAGGTTGCATAATATTACATAGAAGCACTATTCCATCATTCATTAAACAATCCCCTACCATCAGACTATGTGAATGCTGGCGCCAACCTTTCACTCCTTTAACATAGAGCTACTATATTTGCTATTTGGGGCAGCTTATGCTCTTTTTTCTTTCTTTCTTGTTTGAAGATTGGGACATTTAATTTCTTTCTTTTCTTTTTTTTTTTGTGGTACTGGGAATTGAACCCAGGGCATTCTACCTCTGAGCTACACCCCCAGACCAATTTTATTTTTATTTTGAAACAGAGTCTCCCTAGGTTGATGAGAGTCTCACTACTTGCTGAGGCTGTCCTCCAACCTGTGATCTTCCTGTCTCAGCCTCCCAAGTACTGGGATTACAAGCATGCCCACCACCACACCCAGCAGGACATTTAGTTTCTAAGAGGATTTTTCCTGCCATAAATGTTGCAAATAGTTTTGATGGTTTTCTCTTTGCCTTTTAAGTATAGTTATGTTTTTTGAAAACATTGTTATATGAGTAGATAAATGTTCCATTTTCATTCCTGGGCATCCTCTCAATAGTTAGAGCAAAAGAGATCTAATTATAAACTTTAAGGTCCTAATACCCCATAACAGTCCTTATTTTCTAGCATTTAAAAAAAATCAACTCCTTGCATGCTCTGATATGTATCTCTATAAACAGTACAGAATAATAAATGAAACAAGAAAAAAAGAAAACTGAGACTCAGTATTATTAAAGGGAAAGGGACGAGAACACTAGATTAGAAAGACAGATAGGGAGGATAGACATTCCTAAACAATGCCAGATACGCAAAGATACAGATCATATTACATTTCTATAGGTCATTTCTCTAACATTTTCCTTCTCATTGCTTAGCCTCTAGCATTCAAGTGTACTTATTTTTTAGCTCCCAGACATAAACTTCAAATGCTCATATTTGCTCAGGTTAGATGTCAGCTAAGTACAAGTCTAACATTTTGTTCTTTGGTGGAAAAGCAAGTTCATTATCCACTGGTAATGGAAAAAAAGAGCTTTATGCTAATATTTGTTTACTATCAACATATCCATCCAACGCTGAGACTGGGATTTAAAAAGACCTGGAGCTTTAAACTTTTTACTTTATGCACTTAAATTTTTTACACCTTTACGGTATTTTATAAGAAAAATTAGTATATGATCAAGATATATAAATTAACTTAGGAAATATTTTAAAAATGGAAACCTTAATAGCCTTAACTATTTCATATGATACTAAAGAATTTCTAAAGGTAAATACAAAAGCTTTTAAGTATGAGGGTGCTTTGGAACAAAGTTTGGGTAATGTTTCTATGTTCTCTAAATGATAGTTAAAAGGTCTCAAAGTCAAATAAAATTTTGATATGCCAATAATTCAGATGACTTTCTTGAAATGTACTATTTTCCATTCTCTTGTAAACTAAACAGTGAATGAATCCAGAGATTCTATTCAAGAATTACATTATAAAATATAGTTTACAAGTAAATTTGATTTAAAAGAGCAAAGAAAATTTTCTCATGTAACTTGAAGAAATGGAATAAAATCATTTACAAATCATGGACATCAGAATGTACTGTATAGATATCACCATAAAGTAATTTATTAGAAATCATGTCCTGATTGGAAAAAATATCTCTTATCAGAAAAGTAAAACTTAATTATGTTTCCAACACAGGGTGTGGGAGGGAAACATTCCATGGGAGTCTTGAATGTTACTAAACAGAAAACTTTCTGAATCATCCCATGAATAAGAAAGATTTATTTTTAAAAAAGGATTGGGAGTGTTTCCTTTAAAATGAGTCATCTCCTGAGGACTGTTTCATTACTTGATTCAACTTCTCCTGACCTTATGCTGATTATATGATAAAGTTTTATGAGGCAGTATAAAGTGTAGCTGCTACCAGGGTAGGAAAAAAAGGCCAAAAGCAAGTTGACTGCTTAAACTGCTCTATTAAAATAGTAGCACAAAATTATGGCAAAAGGTTTCCAAAGGATAGAAATCATAAATATTTTTAGGGCCCTGATTGATGGACATTTTGCAGTATTTTGAGATATTTCAAAATGGCAGTATATTTTTCTCTAGGTAAAAGCTATAACTTAGAGCTGAAATGACTGTCTCAGTTCCGAAGTAACTTACAGTGGTGTTAGTGTAAAGCATCTTGAGGAATTATTCCTTTTGGGCATGCCGCCCCTAAAGAAAATGCAGCATATCCTTTCTCTTAATACTCTTTTACTATGTGGTGTAACTTGACAGATCCCACTGTGGCCTCTAGGATCAGCACTGTCCACTGTGATTGGCATTACGATAATGCTTCACATGCACAGAAGTCTCTAATATGGGAACTTCAATTATCTGGAATACACCAACTATCAGAAAGTAGTAAAGACATTTGAGTAGATCAAACAGATAACTGATATTCATTGTGATGTGAGACTACAATGCACCAATAAAAACATGTACAAAATAAATAAAATTTTTAAAAAGTGAATTTCATGAGCTCTATACTTATTGAAAAAAATCTTCAGGCCTTTACTCTCAACACCTTACTTTTTTTTCTTTTATTGGTATTACTAGGGATTGAAGCCATGGGCATTCTACCGCCAAACTATACCCCAACATTTTAATTTTTTTGTTTTGAAACAGGGTCTTACTAGGTTGCTGAGAGTTTCGCTACATTGCTGAGACTGGTCTTGAATCTGCAATCCTCCTGTCTCAGCCTCCCAAGTACTGGGATTATAGGTGTGCACCGCCACACCTGGCTTCAACCCCTTACTTTAGACACAATTCCAGCTGCTTTATTTATGTTTTCCCTTTCTATAGAAAATTAGAAGCAATAAGTTAGAAATTGGAGATACTGAAGGCAGCAAATTGACGACAGGAGAAACTAATAACATATAGACTGAGCATAAGGGAAGAGACCACCTCCTCCCCAAAAAAGTAAAGCATATATTTAAGAACTTTAATAATAATAACAGCAATAACAACTATCTGGAGCCATTCGGTATGCCACATATAACCCTACATATTTCAAAATATCTTCAGAGAATCACTCCATTGTTGACAAGTACAATTGGTGTGCATGACAACAGTTAATAGTTACATTAAGTCAGAAATGGTGGTGTCAGTAAAAGCACTTAATTCTCACCCTCCGAGAATGCTAGGGAAATGACTCTAGCACTCAGAATCAGTGCCAGAGATGAGTGCCATGCATGGCCAAGACTCTTTAAGGAATTTCTGGTAGACATAGGGGAGTTGGTACTGAATTGAGAGAGCCAGAGAGGGCCAGGTGGGAAGTTCCTTGTGTTTATATCCAGCCTCACAAGCACAAGGAGTCCCAACTTACCCTCATTATCTCAAAAAGTTGAAGAGAGAATATATGCCTGGTGTTTGGAGAAAATAGTTGATTCCACAAAAGTGGAAAGAAAAGAAGCTGAGTAAAGAGGAAAGAAACCATTATTATTTAGTGAGCCCTGATGGATATCAAATACTACTTAAAGCATTTTGCATATATATATCCCATTGAATCCTCACATCAACCTTGTGAAATAGCGATAGGAAGGGATTTTACAAGAGTTATTTACTGAATTTTAAATAGCTGGTAAGAGGTCAAGCACAAAAATTTTGTGTTCTTAACCAATAAGCAACAGTAATAAATATTAAACATAAACCACCAATAGGGAAAATCATTTTCATAAATATTTCTGACAAATGGTTCATATACTTAATAATAATTCATACAGTTGGTAGTATTAGTACTACCGCCCCCACAGAGAAAACAAAGGAGAAATAAATTACTAAATAATATGAAAAATGTTTAACCCCAAACATTTTAAATCCTTTAATATTCAGTGACAGGAAGCATGCAGTGAGAGTGACAAGATTTGCTGATGGAAATAAGAATTTGTACATCTTTTCTATAAAACAATTTGTTGATACATCTACCAATTCTTAGTTCAGTGATTTTGCTTTATGGTTTATTTTAAGGAAATAATTCATATCACAAATTTTTATTTTTATACTTTTATTGGTGTATTATAGTTTTATATCATAATGTAGTTCACAGTGATATTACATACATGCAAACAGCACTTGTAAAGTACAGTTTTTGTTTTAAGATTATTTCTAAACTCTTGCATGATTTATAGTAACAAAAAGAATACTGTTGCATTATCTTAAAAAATGGGGCATAATGAAGATGAATTATAATAAGGGTATATTTTGGTAAAATGTTTTAAAACCCAATTCATTTAGTCATTCACTGTAAATTAAACAGTAATAAATAATGTTGATGGCATTCATTAGGAAATGCCTTGTATTGGGCCCAAAGTGGAAACAGCCCAATATGCATCAATAGGTAAAGAATAGCAAACTGTGGCACTTCCATACAGTAGAATACTGCTCAACAACAGAAAGAAGTAACAATTGATACACACAATCAAATGAGTCTCAAAATAATCATGCCAAGCAAGAGAAGCCAAACCAAAAACAGAGTTCATACTATATTATTTCATTTATATAAAACTCTAGAAAATACAAATTAATCTTTTAATGATAGAAAGCACAGCCATGGTTTCTTGTGGAGTGAGGTAGGACAGGGAGATAATAGGAGAAAAGCACACTGGAGGAGACTTTGGAAGATGGTAGGTAGGTCTACTAGCTTGACTGTGGTGCTGGTCTTACGGTGAAAATATGCCGCCTGGCATGGTGGCACACCCCTGCAATCCCAGTAATTGGGAGACTGAGACAGGAGGATCACAGGTTGAAGACCAGTCTCAGCAATTTAGCAAGACCCTCAACAATTTAGTGAGACCCTGTTTTAAAATAAAAAATAAAATAGGGCTGGGGGGGGGTGTAGCTTGGAGATAGAGTGCCCCTAGGTTCAATCCCTAGTACCATAAAGAAAAGGAAAGAAAATATGTCACAACTAATCAAATTGCACATTTTAAATATGTGCAGTTCATTTTATTTTACTTATACCTAAATAAAGTTATTCTGCTTTCTTTGAAGTTCCTTTAGAAATTAGACTTAATTTTCATCTTTATCTGTTAAAAACACATCGCTAAAGAACCAATGACTTCCTGATGAGCTTGGTTCACACGGGAACGTGTATTTGAGAAATAAGAATGTTCACCTTGAGTCTTAGCATAGTAAACGTGAGAGAAGGGCTGAATCTCAGACGTGAAAGTATTTCTATATGAAGCACCTTCTGCCTTCTGCAGGTAAAGTCTATCTCCATAAACTTTCACCCTGAAGCATTCCTGAAGGTTTACTCATTAAGGAAATTTCTGCCGTGGTTTCCCAGGAATCTTGACACAGGAAAAAGGAATGGCCTCATTAGGAAAGACAAACATGCCAGTTACTGGACACTTAAAGCCCCACACTAAAATTAATAAATTACCTTCCTGGTTTACATATCAGTCTTTTGTAATATAAGTCCATTATCAATAAAATCCTCCTCACTACTGAAATAGTTTCTATACTTACAAGTCTAAAGGAATGAACATCAGTTCCTAGTAAAATTGCTAAGCCATTCCACCACCCGAGGCTTCTGAGTCTGCGCCTTCTCCCCAAGCCCCTCACGTAATAATTTCTCTTCAAGCAAAGCTTCAGCGGGAAGGTTCTGATTTGAAAGCTTTTGCTATATTTCCTCAAGGAACTATTCATTTTCTTAAGGAAATCCTAAGAGTCCCTCCCCATTTGCATAAGGAAAAAACATCCTTTGGTAAGTCTGAGGCTGTGATATTTTTACAAATGACCCAATTACTCCTCTTTTAGAATCTTTAAGCATTCACCATTAAAGAATTTCTGGTCACACATACAGACATTTTTTATAATTACAGGGAAAACTAAAAAAAAAGCTATTGGAAGCAAAAATAAGACTTTTGGCTCACAGCAGAAATAAAGTTGTTAGGATTCATAAATCCTTTTCTGATTTTCAAGCAACGTTTAGGTGGGGAGGTAAAATTCTAAAGCAGCATTAAGACACTCTTCCCAGAATCAGGCTGGGCCTGACACCTGTATCTGTAAAATGAAACCACCTGAGGTTAGGGTTCTGGCAATCTTCTGAAGTCATAAATAGTAGTTGAGCCTTCCTGTGATTTTTCATTCAGAGTACAGTTCTAGGCACTGTGCAAAGTTGTAGTAAATACTCATGGTGACCTCTTATCACCCAAGACATATTTTACAAACACAGTCATATTTAAAAAGCAAGTCGGCCGAGAGGCCAAGAGGGGATCTGTTTGACCTTGTTTATCGGTAGTGCTCTTAGGAGAGCTGTATTTCCAGACAGAGTCAGTGCTAGGGGAAGACATCTTCTCCTTTCCAATTCATCAGATAAGACTTCATGGTGATGTTAGGAAGAAAGGAAAAGGGAGTAACTGTTGAGTAAATTGCTTGCTATTCCTTCTTTGAGTCTGCTAGTTATTCACCCTTTGCTGAATATGATTGCACGGAGCCACATGTAAGAAGCAAAGAGCGGGGTGTCTCTTTCCAAATGCAAATGTAGATCATCACGTTTATAATGTGAGAAGGCATGCCTCCACAACAACCACATGAGATGTGGTCCTACACTCAGGGTGAAAGAAAATCTCATGAGCAAGGAAACCAAGGATGTTTAACTGTCTCTTCAAGCAAAGCTTCCCTCACAAGACAGGTTCCCTCATCAACAGGCAGGAGCATTGCCAGACAGGAGGACAGCCTCGGAAGATGATCTCATGCATGGCGACCTCAGTGGATCTTATAGGCAGGGTTCTGCCTTGCAAATAAGACTCTGAAAAACCAATGGTAACCCTCCACAGCGCATGCCCCAAAAGGGATGGAAACAGCGTCAATGCCCCTTGGAGCTCTCCTTAGTTTTGCTTGTCAAGCCTCTGTTAGTTAGTGATGAAAAGTTCAATGTGAGTTAGTCAAACCATTTTTAGTGATTAATAAAGTACTACATCTTGAATCTTGGCTCTGTCCTTCATGTGCTGGACACAGACTTCCATGCATCAGTTTTCTCATCCTTTAAATGGGTATATAATGCATACCTACCTGCCAAATAACAGAGTCTGAATAAATGGAAGTTCTCACTAAACATTTTCATTAGACTTCATCCCCTGCCTGGTTTTGCTATGTAAACAATATATACTGACTTAGTAAACATTTTACAAGTTGCTAACTTCCTTTTTGATTGATTATCCTGTAAAAGGAGGCTGGCAAGCCAAAGAGCAGATTTAAATCAGAGACAAAAATCACATGTGTAAAGTGTTGGGAACCCCTTGATGAGAGAAAGACATTCTGAATTGCATCCTTAGTACTTTAGTAGAAATAAAATACTACTTTGGGAGTAAGGTTTTCCTCATTTATATAATGTAAAATCTTGTTCTGTGAGATTTAGTGTATTCACGAAGACTTCCTTTATTGCTGGGAGATTGTTAAAATAACACACAAAACTATGTGTGTTACAGCAATAAACTATGACACAATAGATCCATGATTTTATAGAGGGAGCTCCTAAAGAAAACCATGGAGCCGGGCGTGGTTGCGCACACTTGCGATCCCAGTACTTGGGAGGCTGAGACAGGAGGATCACAGGTTCATGGCCAGCCTCAGCTATTTAGTGAGACCCTCTGCAACTTAGTGAGACCCTGTTTCAAAATAAAGAATAAAAAATAGGGCTGGGGGCATAGCTTGGAGGTAGAATGCCCCTGGGTTCAATCCCCAGTACCACACACACACACACACACACACACACA
>PVJS01043520.1:0-17035 GCA_004027185.1 Glis glis | reverse complement strand
AAAAAGGTTACAGAAAAGGGGAAGGGTCTCCTTGTATGTGGAAGGGGTGCCCTGTACTCCCACAATAGAGATGGAGGAATTTTTTAGGGGTCTGGCATATTCAGGTAAAACAGAATAAGTAGCCAGCCCTCCATACCCAATAGAAAGGAGATCGGCTTAACTGCCATGGTCATGGTTACCCAGGGTTCAAGATGGGAGATGGTGGTAGCAGGGGTTCATAAGAGCTGGGTCCCATCAGTCCTCCGTGGCCAGGCCAAGGAAATCTGGAAGATCTAAGTGTGGTCCAGGGAATTTTGGATTTGAGACTGTGTACTCTTGAGCAACTCTGTCTTTCAGCACACAATCCAATCTCTAGTGTCCCTTTTCCCCCACAAAGAGGGCATGGCTGGGGGGCGGGAGCAGGTGCTTGCCCAGTGGCCTCCCTTGCCACATTTAAAACAGGGCCCCAGAAGGCTGATCCTTCTGTGGGATGGAGTACCTGGTTGCCCCCGGATAGCCGCAGCCAGCATCTGGCATTTGACCTGATCTCCTTTAGCCTTTTGTATGTTTTGTTCCTCCTCTGTTTTTTTTGTTTTGTTTTGTTTTGTTTTTGCGGTACCGGGGATTGAACGCAGGGGCGTTCTACCTCCGTGCTACACCCCCGGCCCTATTTTTTTTTTATACTTTATTTTGAAACCGGGTCTCACGAATTTGCAGAGGGCCTCACTAGGTAGAGAGAGAGAGAGAGAGAGAGAGAGAGAGAGAGAGAGAGAGCTGAGGCTGGCCGCGAACCCGGATCCTCCTGTCTCCGCCTCCCAAAGTACTGGGATTACAAGCGTGCGCCACCACGCCCGTCCTCCTCTGTTTTTTGAAGACCTTAAAGGACAGTTTAATGAGGTCCCTCACCCAGCGCTGGGATTTCTTGGTGATTGCTTCTGAAGCTATAAATGGGGGGTCCTGGACCCCTAGAGAGAAACCCGAAATGGGAGGAAATGTTGAGGATTTACCCTGAGATGACTGGTGTTGGGTACCAGTAGCTGCAAAGTGGTGGTGTCTGCCTAAGGAGCCCTTGGGAGGGAGAGGGGCAAAGAGGAAGGATGGGAGGGGAACAGGAGTGAGGACTGGGAGTCTCTCAGGAAATGGAAGTTGACTCACTGCTTCCTGGGCTGCAAGAGAGAAGGGAGAGAGAGGGAGATGGCTCTGTGGCAGAACAGGCTTTATTGGGATAAAACCTGCAGAAGGGGGGGTCTCCAGGAGAGAATGGAGCCTGTGTCTGCTTATAGGCTGAGGCTTTATTGGGATAAAACCTGCAGAGGGGGGGTCTCCAGGAGAGAATGGAGCCTGTATCTGCCTATAGGCTGAGGGTTTATATAGTTTAATTAGGAGGGAAATTCAAATTCTGACAGGTAGTTCTTAAGGCAGGAGAGCAGGAGTCCTTGAGACCAGAAAGGGGTTATCTAAAATTTCCAGCCAGGCTTGTAACCCCAGTACTTAGGAGGCTGAGACAGGAGGATCATAGGTTAACGGCCAGCCTCAGCAATTTTGTGAGTCCCTCCACAACTTAGTGAGACCTTGTTTCAAAATAAAAAATAAAATAGGGCTGGGGGTGTAGCTCAGAGGTAGAATGCCTCTGGGTTCAATCCCCAGTACCACAAAAAAATAAAGTTCCTTGTGGTGTGTGCCAAGCAAGATATGGGGGAATTCCAGTAAACAAGATATGGGAACTTTTCCAGTAAGTGGAAAGCTTTCACAAAATGGAGTTGGTTTTGCTCTGTCTGGCCAGCCCTTTAGCAGGACTGTCACTCACTAAGCAAATATTTACATTCTCACTTACCTGCCAAACAAACAGCATGTGTAGTAAAAGAGCATAAAACTAGAAGATGTGCTAGCAGAGCGCCCACACTGTCACCAACTAGCTGAGGGCCCTTCAGAAGGTCGGTTTTCTGGACCACAGTTATAAAAGGTGGAGATCTTCAATTAGGTCCAGCTATAGAATTCTTACACCTCCCCAAGGAACCCTACCTGAGGGGAAGTCCTTCTCTGGTATTACTGTTAGGTCAAATGCTGAGAGGAACCAAGCCAGAGAAGGATCAGGGAGCAAATTTTTTTATTATGACATTAGCCAGCAGATGGGCTGAGGCCAAAATGGTCTGAGCAGCAAAGGACAGGGTGGGAGTACTATTTATAGGGAAGGGCATAGGCAAAGCCTGCGAAGATCTGCAAATCGGGAGGCTGGGCTTGTGAAATCAGAGGGGGGCCAGTTCCCTGGAAACAGGTGAGGTCAGCTTGTCTAGGTCGTTAGGTTATTTTTAGCACTATCCCACAGTCCCTGCAAAGAAGTGGGAGAAAACCAGCAAAGGAGGGCATTGCCCCTGGGGGGGGGGGCAACCAGTTACTATGGCCTTATCATGACCGGATTATATTGTCATAACACTGACATCATTAAATAATGTCCCCAATGGGAATACCTGCCCAGAAAGTTGTGACACATACCTATCATTCTGGAGAAAAATGAAGAAATTACCAAATGAGTAAAATTGTCAGGGCTCTCCATTTATATTTCACTATTATATGCAGATAAAATAACACACACACACACAGAGAGAGAGAGAGAGAGAGAGAGAGAGAGAGAGAGAGAGAGGATTTTCCTAGCAAAGGAATGGGCCATTTCAAGCTACTGACAACAATCATTTATTGAACTCTTCCAGGCACAGTCTAGTTGAAAGGGATTTAGAGATGAATAAAGCACAGTTGTTAGCCTCCAAAATCTCAGTCTAGACCAGTGCTATTGTGATGGACCATTTTTTAAAAAATGTCCAACCTACTGAGGATTGGTATTTTATAAATTACAACAAAGACGAATTATTAGAAAAGTGAAATCAAAAGATAATAGAAGTACAAGCCTGTGCTGGGTGTGTTGGTGCATGCCTGTAATCCCAGTACTTGGGAGGCTGAGACAGGAGAATCACAGGTTCAAGGACAGCCTCAGCAACTTAGTGAGGCTCTCATCAACTTAGTGAGACCCTGTTTCCAAATAAAAAATAAAAAACAAGGCTGGGGGTATAGCCTGGAGGTAGAATGCTCCTGGGTTCCATCCCCAGTACCCCCCCCACACACAAAGTACAAGCCCCAATTTTTATTATTAGAGTCAACAGGCATAAAATTACTACTGCTATAAAAATTGCCCATGCACAGGTAATCTTGATTTTAGTGTTGGCCTCCTCACACTATTGATAAAGCCATATATAGATCAGCACCAGTCACAGATCATACTTTGAGAACCACTGGTCTAGAAAAATGGAAATTGAGGGTCATCCTATAAAACAAATGGCCTGTACGCTTAAAATATATTAATGTCATGAAAAAAAGACTAAGGAGCTATTCCAGATTAAAGGAAATTAAAGAAAGATGACAAGTAAATATAATGTATGATGTTTGATTAAATCCTGGATCATAAACCGGGCGTGGTGGCGCATGCTTGTAATCCCAGTACTTTGGGAGGCGGAGACCGGAGGATCCAGGTTCGCGACCAGCCTCAGCTCTGTCTCTCTCTCTCTTCCTGTCTCTCCTTCTCTCTCTCTCTCTCTACTTAGTGAGGCCCTCTGCAACTTCGTGAGACCCGGTTTCATAATAAAGTATAAAAAATAGGGCTGGGGGTGTAGCCCGGAGGTAGAACGCCCTGGGTTCAATCCCCGGTACCGCAAAAAAAAAAAAAAAAAAAAAAATCCTGGATCATAAAAAAAATCACTGTAAAATTAGACAGTATTGAGACAACTAGTGAAATTTGAATATGGACCATATACATGCTAGATTAATAGTATTGTAACAATGTTAAATTTCCTGAATTTGATAATTATATGATGGTTATATAAAAGAATGTCCTTACCTGGGCGTGGTGGTGCACACTTGTAATCCCAGTACTTGGGGGGCTGAGACAGGAGGATCACATGTTCAAAACCAGCCTCAGCAACTTAATGAGGCTCTCGGCAACTTAGTGAAACCTTCTTTCAAAATAAAAAAGGACTGGGGGTATAGCTCTGAGGTAGAATGCCCCTAGGTTCAATCCCCAGCACCAGAGGAAAAAAAAAAAAAAAAGAACATCCTCGTTCTTAAGAAATGTTCACTCACATATTTAGGATAAAGGATCACAAAGTCTTCAACTTAATTCTGAAATGTTTCTGTATAAAAAAAGAATTATACAGAGAGAAAGCAGAACATTCTAGAATTCATCATAATATTATTGAAACTTTTTTGAGTAGGTTTGACTTTTTTTTCTTCAAACAAACACATATACAACTAAACACAATATGTGATCCCAAACAGGATCTTAGTGAAAAAGCATATTAGTGGATAACTGGCAAAATTTGCAGATTAGTTCATAGAATTGTGTAAATGTTAATTTCCTGATCTTAATGATTTTACTGTAGTTATATGTCAATATATGGGGAAGCTAGGTAAAGGACGTATGTGAGTTCTTTGTACTGTTTTAGCAAGTTTTTTTTATAAGTCTGAAATTATTTAAAATTGAAAAGTTAAAAATACACCTTCACAGTGTACAACTTCTAGGTTTTTCCCTCTAGAGAGAAAAATCAGGCTGGGATGTAGCTCAGTGGCAAAGCACTTGCCTTGTATGCACAATGCCCTGGGTTCGATCCCCAGTAACCCCCCCCCAAAAAAAAGCTAAAAAGATAGAGAAAAAAATTAGTGGGACAGAGCCAGAATCCCAACACCAAGTCTAGTACTTTCCACTATACTATCATCATGGATTCTCTGCATTCTCTGTTAATGTGATTTTTGTGTGTGTGTGTGTGGTACTGAGGATTGAACCCAGGGGCATTCTACCTCTGAACTATACCCCCAGCCCTATTTTTTATTCTTTATTTTGAAACAGGGTCTCACTAAGTTGCAGAGGGCCTAAGTAGCTGCGGCTGGCCACGAACCCGGATCCTCTGGTCTCAGCCTCCCAAGTACTGGGATTACAAGCGTGCGCCACCACGCCTGGCTCATTTTTCCTTTTTATATCATTTTCTCTTATTCAGGTGGGCAACTAAATTCAGTCAACTGGGATCGCAGCACAGCCCCTAGCCTGGAGTATAACATCACCAGCAGTTCCTACACTTGCCTGCAAGTAAGATTCACCTGGAGATCTTTTAGAAATTCCAAAGGCCAGACAGCAGTCCAGAACACTGGAATCTCAATCTCTGGACATCAGATTCAGGCATCAGTACCTTTCACATCTCTGAGGTATCTCTAATATGCAAACAAGCCTGGAAACTGCCACTTCAACACTATCGCTGAAAGACTGGAAGCCGGGGCCAGATAACCATCCAGCAGGAATGTGGAAGAGGTTCTTTCCTTGGCAAATGATCTCTAAGGCCCTTAGGCGCTATGATTCTGTAATATTAGCTATATATATATATATATATATATATATATATATATATTGCTAATAATATATATATTGCTAAAATACATATATGTTTTTTTGGGAGGGTGCTAGAGATCAACCCAGGGCCTCCTTCATGCTAGGCAAGCAATCTACCACTGAGCTACACCAACACAACGCATTCTTTCAACACCGTCAAGTTTCTTTTTCCTCAGAAAATTACAACAAATGTTACATATTTTCTATTTAATATGGTTTAAAAGGAACATATACAAATCAACAAATATTGTATGGGGGATTTTTACAACATATACTCATAAAATGAATTAAAATGTAACAAAAATTGTATAAAGTCTTTGTGTCTGATTCTGTATCACATTAAAATCCAATTATTTATTTGTAATTTTAAAAGATAGTTCAAATATCTAAATAAGCCAGAAAGAATTAAGTCTAATATACAGGGTAGAAGTTTTTCCAAAATTTAAAATTAGGAGAACATTTTCAGCCACATATTTATAAAAGGTTGTAATTCAACATTTAAATTGAAAATTTTTCAACCCCTCCCAATTAGTAATAGCAAAAGTTCTGTAAGACCCTGACTTTAAAATAAAACATGTAAACTTCCATTATTAAATGGGTTTTAAAACATAATAAATTATCAGCTGGGCATGGTGGTGCACACCTGTAATCCCAGTACTTGGGAGACTGAGACAGGAAGACTGTAGGTTCAAGGACAGCCTCAGCAACTTAGCAAGACTCTCAGCAACTTACTGAGACCCTGTTTCAAAATAAAAAATAAAATGGGGCTGGGAGTCTAGCTCAGAGATAGAACACACCTGGGTTCAATCCCTGGTACAAAAAAATAATAAATATTGAAAAAATATGGATTATGCAGCACTAGTTTCTTTCATTAAAAGGAAAATAATAATGACAAATTTGTTTTTCATATTTTAATTCCAGAAGAAGATTTTTTCAGAAGACACTGAATAGTCTTCTATGTAGACCTATTTCAGGCACAAGCTTATATACAAACACACACAATTTCCATCTTAAAAAAAGATCTTTCAATGAGAATCTGTAAATTGGTACATAGCCAGCACCTACTGCACAGATGCTACTTTCAGAGTTGCAAGTTCTTATAACATTCATGTGTGCTCACAGATCCTGGACCAACAGCTTCAGAAGGAGAACCACTTTCACTGAGGAGGGCTCCTTCCACCTCAGCCTCCACAGCTCTTCCATTCTTAGGTCCTGAACCCAATGAAGAGGCGCAGACAGAACTATCAGGAGGTCACCAGAGCCATCATGAAATGAAAGTCACTCTTGGTATTGATGGCTTCAAACTGTTTTACTTGTAATAACATATTTAGCCTCTGTTTTATCTTTATTATTTATTTATTTATTGGTGCTGGGGATTGAACCCAAGTGTATTCTACCTCCAAGCTACACCCCCAGTCATTTTATTTTTTATTTGGAAACAGGGTCTTGCTAAATTGCTGAGAACCTCATAAAATTGCTGAGGCTGCTTTTGAACCTGTGATCCTCTTGTCTCAGCCTCCCAAGTACTGGGATTACAGGTGTGCGCCACTATGCTCAGCTTTTTTTTCTATATCTTTTACATAAATTTTAGAAAATAACCATATTTTAATGAAGTTAGTTTATCTTAATTGGTAATATAACAGATTCCCTTCAAGAAAAGATGAATAGTTTGGGATTGTGAGGAAAGGCAAGAATTTATTTGGAAGGCCTTTAAATAAGTACCATGAAGCTGATGGCTATGAAACCTTAAGACTGAAAATGGTGCTACAATATCCTACATCCCTCAAAACTTTCTGCAGTGATTAAGGAAGTACAGTGGAAATGCAAGAGTGGAAACAAACAGGAAGCCAGTCTCATTGGGAGGCTGAGGAGGGAGGATCTCAAAAATTTGAGGCCAGCCTGGGCAATTTAGCCAGACCCTGTCTCAAAAAAAAAAAAAAAAAAGGTGGGAAAATGGCAGAGTGCATAGAGAAGAAAGTACTTGATTAAAACTCACACCATCTAGGCAAAAGTAATGAAGAAACAATATACTGTGCTACTTCTTTTCTAATGAGAAATTGCCAAATTCAGGTCCTGGTCTTTCTGTCAAACAATTTTTCCTTTACTAACTGTACAATGGACAATGTCTGCTGGGGTGTATAAAGTATAATCGAAGGGCTTCTGTTACTAAAAAGAGTACAAAAAAGCCAAAGTACTGAACAAGGGACATTCATCACAGTCTGACTGCTATGCATCTACCCATAAGCTGATTCACTCTGCCAAGGGAAGGAGTGAGGAGTTAGGGACTCCTACCACTGGTCAAACATTCTCCTTGCAGGTGAGAAGTGCCCTCCACAGTGTGCAGAGTCCACCCTAGGAAGGACTGCCTGCTCACCCTGCTAGCTCAGAAAAGCTGGCCCACCTGCGAAGGAACTTCTTTTCCCTAAAATCACCCTTGAATCTCAATGAAACATGCTATGAGTCTCAAAGAGAATAAACACACACACACAAAACAAGAGAAATAAATAAATGCATTCAGGATCAGAACTGAGATTTAGTCAGAGAAAAAATTAAGACACAAATTCTAAGATATATTGTTCAATGCTAAAGAGCAAGAAGGAATCACTATACAAAGATAATAGAGGTTACAAATGGTCCTGTTTGGCAAAAATACTTCAATGCTACCATTAAAATGTTTAACACTAAAGAACATGATAAATATGTTTTTAAAAAGAAATAATCTATACATCCCCTCTGTAATAAGGAAATATAAGAAAGTAGTAACAAGAACAGAATGTGTAAGCCAGGTGTGGTGGTGCATGCCTGCAATCTCAGTACATGGGAGTATTTGGGAGGCTGAGACAGGAGGATCACAGCTTCGAGACCAGTCTCAGCAACTTAGTGAGGCCCTCAGCAACTTGGCAAGACCCTATTTCAAAAGGTAAAAAGTAAAAAGTAAAGCAAACCCAAATCACTATAACAACTGAAGGATCCTAGTGGACAATAAAATAGGTATAGCAACATGGTACAAAACAAATACAGGATGTCCCAGAGTGTAAATGCTTCATATACACACATAGGAAATCTAAAGTGAGGGTAGGGATTTAATTTAATGACATACACTGATATCACTAAAACTGAACAGTTAAAATGAACTAAAATTGAACAAAAATAACATGTTAACTACAATGATTCATGGGAAACAGCAAAGAGAACTAGATAGATTTCTTTTCTCTCTCACATTTTTTAATTAATTTTTTTTGTATGTGGTACTAGGGATTGAACCCAGGGGCATTCTACCTCTAAACTGAAACCCCATCCCTTTTTATCTTTTTGTTTTTTGAAACAGGGTCTTACTAGGTTTCTGAGAGTCTTACTACATTGCTGAGGCTGGCCTTGAACCTGTGATCCTCCTGTCTCAGCCTACCAAGTATTGGGATTACAGGTGTGCGACACCATGCCTGGCTCACATTTTTAAACAACTTGAACAAGCCATAACTTTGAAATCATGTAGAAAATAAATCATTACTTATTTTAAAATTCCATAGACTAACAAAATCATATGAACTGGAAAATAAACATTTAACATTCTAATTCTGAGATATATATTCATAAACCTAGAAAGCCTTGGGCAATATACTTACAACTAAAGATAAAAGTAGATAAGCAAATTTGCACAGCAAAAGTCAAACCTATTGTTTGGAATAGATTATAAATGAAACATGACTTGTTCACACAAACATGCAGAGCTTTGAGGGCAAAGGGTGAACATGTAAGGAGAAGTACACAACAACCAAGACTTGGCTGCCAGCCAGGCATGGTGGCACACATCTGTAATGCCAGTGCTTGGGAAGCTGAGACAGGAGGATCACAGGCTCAAAGATAGCCTCAGCAAGTTAGGGAGGACCTCAACAACTTAGTGAGACCCTATTTCAAACTGAAAAATAAAATAGGGCTGGGGATGTAGCTCAGAGGTAGAATGCCCCTGGGTTCAATCCCCTGTACTACCAAAAAAAAAAAAGCCTGCTGCCAACCAAGCTGGTACATGGCATTATTCATCATCATCAAGCACATGACTGACATCAATTAAAATGTATACTAAGAGCTTTGCAGTGAAAATTATAAATATCTGTCAACATGAAATGTAGCTAGTTTGCTACATAATTAAAAAAATCTAGCCGGGCGTGGTGGCGCATGCTTGTAATCCCAGTACTTGGGAGGCTGAGACAGGAGGATCTGGGTTCGCGGCCAGCCTCAGCTACTTAGTGAGGACCTCCGCAACTTAGCGAGACCCTGTTTCAAAATAAAGAATAAAAAATAGGGCTGGGGGTGTAGCTCGGAGGTAGAATGCCCCTGGGTTCAATCCCAAGTTCCGCAAAAAAAAAAAAAAAGTTATAAAGACTGGGGTCTTGTTAATGATACTGTGATGATCTGAAAAAAATGACACTGTAATGTCTGAAAAAAAAAAAGAAAAGGTAAGATCTGACATCCTAGCTGGGCATGATGGTGCACATCTATAATCCCAGTACTTGGGAGTCCAAGAAGAGAGATTGCAGATTCAAGGCCAGCGCATGATAATTTAGCGAGACCCTGTTTCAAAAATAAAATAGGGCTGCGGGGTGTAGCTCAGAAGTAGCCTGCCCCTGGGTTCAATCCCCAGTATCACACACACACACACACACACACACACACACACACACACACTCCTTCAAATACCACACCTCAGAAAGCAGGTTGTCATGATGGTCTTCCCATTACATCACACACAAGGAAAAAAAAACAAACTTTGCATTTTACTTAATACACTTCAGAGTCCATTTTCGACAAAATCTAATGAATTTAAAAAGTATTCAGTTGAGGCACCAGTGGTTAAGGGTGAAGGTGGACTTCTCTAGCAGGTTCATCAGGGGATAAAAATCTTGTGTGAACATGAAGTTCATCCTCTAACTCTGGCTCTTTTTCAATTTCTTCTTGATTGTACCGCATAGCTGTAAGACAAAGATTAAAATTTATGCACTAACCAGAATTGGCATCTCAAAATTTCACCCTTCCTTAAGATGAATTTCTTTTTTTGTCTTTTTCTTTTTTATTTTTTTTGTGGTACTAGGGATTGAACCCAGGGGCATTCTACCTCTGAGCTATACCCCCATCCCTTTTCATGTTTTTGTTTTGAAACAGGGTCTCACTGAGTTGCTGAGAGTCTTGCTATGTTACTGAGACTGTCCTCAAACCTACAATCCTCCTGTCTCAGCCTCCCAAGTACTGGGACTACAGGCATGCACCACCATGTCAAGCTAGGGTGAAGTTCTTAAAATCACTTTATCACGAAACACCAACATTCTCTTTATATGTGAAAAACACATTTCCATTAGGCTTATAGTAATGCCAGTCTGTTTAATTAGCACAAAATAATGCTGTTGTAAACAAATCTTGGTTTAAAAAATGTATGGCAATGTCTCAGAGGATTTGCTTACCACCAATTATTGTGGGGGGAAGGAAGGTGCTGGGGCATTCTACCTCTAAGCTACACCCCCAGCCCTTTTCATTTATATTTTTATTTTAATTTTGAAGCAGGACCTTGCTAACTTACCATGCACTGTCCTTAAACCTGCAATCCTCCTGTTTCAGCCTCCCAAGTATGGGGATTTACAGGCATGCACCACTGTGACTGGCTTCACCATTACTACATAATTGCTGTTTTTTTATTGAGAATTAAATATTCTAGGGAATAGTCATCTTCTGAAATCTAGTTTTTCTTTTCTTTTTTGAGATGGGGTCTCAGCATGCTGCCCAGGCTGGCCATGAACTCCTGGACTCAAGGGGTCCTCCTGCCTCAGCTTCCCACCCTAATGACTGGGACAGGTGTATACCACTGCACCTGGCTCTAAAATCTAATTTTATTTATATATACCTAAGAATACCATAAAATTTACATTTCATGAAAATTCATATGTGAAACAACACTCCAAATTACTAATACATACCACTAAGTTAACTAAACCAAAGACTATTTAATATCTAAACAAATATGAAGAATGGTAGAAATTTAAATGTAGAAACAATATTTTCTAACAGCTGGAAAGAATAATTGCAATTTTCTCATAAATAATATTTACTCATAAATGCCCAGTACTAACAAGAACTAAAATTCCTTAAGTCCATAAAAATTTTTAGTTTTCACAATTCTTTTTGAATAATATAAATTATAATAACTTGTTGGAAACTGTGAGCTATATATCTACATTAATATCTACCAGTTATTTACTCATACCAAGAAAACATTCCAAGAAATCACCATAAGTTGTCCTTTAATTACTTTCTGCTTTAACCCTAGTTCACCATCTCAAGTTTACCCAAGACAACCTCTGTCCTATCAGTTTCTAGTCACAGACAGAAGTCACCAACAAAAAGATATTCCCAATCATTTTCCTACATTGCCCACAACTTCAACAATAGAGACAGGAATTTTACTCCATCTCTAAAGAAATGCAGCACTGTTACTATGCTGAGTAGTTTTTGCATGTATGTGTGTTTTTCAGCTGTATATAAGGAGAACTTTTGTAAATTGCTTTATTTAATTTTAAGATCCATGATTTCAGGGGGGAAGTATGAATGATTATTTTAAAATCTGTAAAAATGAGGACTAAGAGTTTAAAAAATATATTAAGAGAAACTTAATTAAAATTATGATGTGCTAGAGTGGACAGGTTGGCTCAACAGCTTTTAACATGTAATCCTATAACACAAAGGTAGGAAAGTTAAACACGTGATTCCCAGCCTCCTGCCCAGCGAGGGTCCCAGCTACGACTCGTGCCATCAGTCAGGTGCACTCACTTGAGTTACATGGAGTCACATGGGGAGGGAGGCAGGACAGCAAGTATCCATTTTTGCCGGTACAGAGCATGGCAGAGGTCCTGTGATTCTGGAGCTGGCCACCAGTTGACAACCTACTAATCCAGCAAGTGGCTTCCGGATCCATCAGGCAGTTTCTTGATTGTTCCAGAAGCAGCAGCTCCTTCCAGAGCACACTCTCGTGACAAAGTTCCTAGAGGCTCAGCCTAGATCTGTTTCTTCGGAAGAAATCTGAAAATCTTCCAAAGATTCTGTGAGCTATTTATAGTCCTTGGTCAATCCCTTTCTGTTTAAAGAACCAGGAGAATCTTCTTAAAGATCCCATGACCTACAAGCATGAATCTTGACCTAGACAGGATTTGGTGGCTAAAAGTAAGGTGCAGCAAAAAAGGCCCTTAGATATGGGGTTGGCACTGGGGATGTGGCTCAGTGGGTTTGATCCACAACAGCAACCCCTCCCAAAAAAGGAGGAGGGGGGTTGGCTTAGTTAAGGAGATAGGGCTTTGGGCAATGAGACCTTCTGCCAACTGGGGTTAAGCTGTCTGACAAAGTGATATAGAACTTCAGAGAGCTAAGCATGTGTTGGCTGCTTCTTCCTTGTTTCTTCTTTTTTTTCCCCCAGCAAAGTCATGACTCAGGCTAAGGTTAACAAGTCTGCAGAGAGGCCAGAGAAAACAGCTTTGCTGGGGGAATTGCTCTCTGCCTGCAATATAAACTGAGAATGCCCAAATTGAAACCATTATAAGTAAAGGCTCTGAGGAAGCTGCTAGCCTTTTTAAAGAACCTTCCCTCAAGAATTATCTGCCACCTGGGCATAGAGGAGCATGCCTGTAATCCCAGCAACTCAGCAAGCTGAAGCAGGAGGGTCACAGGTTTGGGACTAGCCTGGGTAACTTAGTGAGACCCTGTCTCAAAATAAAAGGACTGGGGTTGTAGCTCAGTGGTAGAACATCCCTGGGTTCAATGCCCACTACTGCGGGGGGAAGGGGGAGAGAGATTTTTTTCTTGCCACATAATAGGGGCCATCCTAAGGAAAAAGATCAGATTAAGACAGCTGGAAGCCAGGTGTGGTGGCGCATGCTTGTAATCCCAGTACTTGGAGGCTGAGACAGGAGGATCCGGGTTCACAGCCAGCCTCAGCTACTTAGTGAGGCCCTCCACAACTTAGTGAGACCCTGTTTCAAAATAAAGAATAAAAAATAGGGCTGGGGTGTAGCTCGGAGGTAGAATGCCCCTGGGTTCAATCCCCAGTACCGCAAAAAAAAAAAAAAAGAAAAAAGACGGTTGCAATCCCTTCCAAGCCTACAGGGTCTGAAGTAGGTACCATCTGTTTAAGACCTCAGGGTATGGAAAGAACTCAGAAGCCAGGAAGTAAATGATGAGGTTCGTTCTTAAAACTGTCTTTTAACTATGTTAAAAATATGTCTTTAGCGGGGGGCACGCCTGTAATCCCAGTACTTGGGAGGCTAAGACAGGAGGATTGCAAGTTTGAGGAAAGCCTCAGCAACTTAGCAAGACCCTCAGCAACTTAGTGAGACCCTGTTTCAAAAAAATAAAAAGGGCTGGTGGTGTAGCTCAGTGGTAGAATGTCCCTGGGTTTATTCCCAGTACCACAAAAGAAAATGTCTTTGATTGTGGTTGCTCATGGAAATGATTGAAGGGGGGAAAAAAAACCCCAGAAATGTATTGAGTTTTTAGGGAACCATTTGCCAAAAAAACCAAAACAATAACAACAACCTAAACAGCATACAACAGCCTGTACCTCTTAACTATCTAAAACAAGCCCACAATAGCAGGAAGTGAACTAAGACTGTCTAGCTTACAGTGCTCATTCAGCTATATCCCTGAAAATTAATGGACAATAAAGCTCCTATAGGGTAAAGTCAAAGGCCTCTGAAGACATTATATAAGGGACTTCCTCAGAAAAGTGTCCAGGGGTTATCTGATGGGCAAGCCAAGGAATACAGTCATGGGTACAGCAAAGAGGCATTAGTATTTTTGCCAAGATCAGTGTCCACTATTTCCAATTCTTTCCTTTTCTAAAAGTTCTTTCTTTCTTTCTTTTCTTTTTTCTTTCTTCCTTTCAGGTTTTCCTCTACCTATGCATTATGCATATGGTGCATATGGTGCTCAGAAAATTTGTCTTTCATTTTGTAGGTGGCGATAATACAAGAAGCCATACCCTAACCTGATAGAGGGAACAACACCCAGATATCACGGTCTTGGAGCTAACATGCAATAATGGGTTGGAATTCTGGTAGTTTCTTTTGGCGATGGGAAGAGTGGTTCTGTCTCAGAAGAACATATACATAGAGAGTAACTAACAAGGTTCATTGGGGTTAAAACTCAAAGTTATCTACTAAACATTCAATCTTCCATCCCTCTTCCTTAGAATCCTAACTTTTAGCTGGTCACATTGCCATGTGGATTTCTTAGCCTTCCTAGCAGCTGGGTGTGGCCTGTGACTCAGTTGTAGCCAATGAAATATAAATTTAAGTGCTGCCAGCTCTGGGAAATTGCCTCAAGAAGGCTGATCCAACTGAAAGTCCTTTCTCTTGCCCTTTCCCAAAGCCTCCAGCAGCAATCCTGAACAGTGAGAGTGAGGTAACTTGAGAAGAATTCTGCACTGAGGATAGCAGAGCAGAAAGATAGGAACTTCAACACCACCTAGCTCTAGACTTCTTTTATGTAAGGGGGAAACTCCTACTTAGTTTAAAACATTGTTCTCTTTGCTTTTCTGTCATATGTAGCAGAACCTAATCTTAAATGATAAAGTTTACAGTGAAACATGAATAAAAAATGACCAGAAGTGGTACCAAAGGCTATTCAGTAGGAGAATTTCTGGCAGTTAAGTTTGCTAAAAATGAAGCACTGGTCAACAGGAAACACTGGGGAATACTCTGGTCTTCTCAGAATAATTGGTAATATCAAAGGACATTTACTGAGAGAGGAGATGATAAGCACCCATAAAAGAATGTCTATCTTTCTGAATAAGTGAGAGCAATTTATTTAAAAAGCAAGAGGCAGAGCTTTCTCACTTAGTTAATGATAGTTTCATTAAATTCTGGCCTAAGGCCACTTAAATTACTGAAGGAGAACAAAGAAAAAACAAGGGAGGTCTGAATGTGAGCTTGTTTTCTTCCTGGTTCTGGTAGATCTCAATTCTTGAATATCTGTGTCCAAAAATATGTGTCCAAAAAGTATTTTCCATTATTCCAAATATGCTTTAAAATATTTACTGAGCAGAAACAGGAAAGGAGGCAAAAAGATGAAAGAGATGTCGAGTTAACAGTTTTCTTCCAAGTTCTGGTAGACTTCGGAACTTTAAATATCTGTTCAAAAGAAATATGCTCTCATTTTAAATACATCTTCCTTTATACTGAATGGTATTTTACTAACAGATACATTTAGTATTTTAAAAAATACATTTAGCTAATCATAGATTATAATTTAAAAACATGTTCTTTGGTAAGCTCAATATAATTAATTAGAATTATAAATAATGCCAAAATAAATCATTTCACCATAAATATGATTATCAAATTACAGAGCATTTGAAAAATGCTGATATATAAAAATTTTGAAGGACTTTTCATTTTTCTGCGGTGCAAATTCCCCTATTTCTACAAAAATATAAAAAATAAATCCTAACGATCTAAAATTATACTGTATTTGTTATAAATGTGGATTTAAATTTGTAATAGTTTATTTCGCTAAACAAACAAAATTACATACGTGGCTTCAAGTCTCCAGTTGTCCCTGATGGAGCAATTCCTTGTTGTAATTTTTGTTGTTCCATCTGCTGTACAGCCTGTTGAATGGAAAAATACTTAAAAATATTATTTGATTTTCTATCATAGGTATGACATTTGACAAAGCACCAAAAACTAATTGAAAATTGTTTTCTAAAATGAAGATATTCAAACTCTAACATTTAAATTAATATTCTACAAAGCAATTTAAAAATACTAAAATTTAACGAGCCGGGCGTGGTGGCGCATGCTTGTAATCCCAGTACTTTGGGAGGCGGAGACCGGAGGATCCTGGTTCGCGGCCAGCCTCAGCGCTCTCTCTCTCTCTCTCTCTCTCTACCTAGTAAGGCCCTCCGCAACTTCGTGAGACCTGGTTTCAAAATAAAGTATAAAAAAATAGGGCCAGGGGTGTAGCGCGGAGGTAGAACGCCCCTGGGTTCAATCCCCAGTACCGCAAAAAAAATAAATAAATAAAAATAAAAATACTAAAATTTAAAATACAATAGCTAGTTGGGAATGGTAGTGCATGCCTGTAATCCCAGTACTTGGGAGGCTGAGACAGGAGGATCACAGGTTCATAGCCAGCCTCATCAACCTCGTGAGGCCCTCCACAACTTAGTGAGACCCTGTTTCCAAATAAAAAATAAAATTGGCCTGGGGGTGTTAGCTCAGAGGTAGAATGCCTCTGGGTTCAATCCCCAGTACCACAAAAAAATAAATAAAATAAAATAAAATAGCTAATAGTACATTGAGATGATAAAGTAACACAGCAAAGCCTGTGTTTTTGTAATATGATGTAAAGTAGCATCTACTTTTTGTTTTTGCTTTCATTAATATACTTTTTTTTTTTTTTTTTTTTTTTTTTGCGGTACCGGGGATTGAACGCAGGGGCGTTCTACCTCTGCGCCACGCCCCTGGCCCTATTTTTTCTATGCTTTATTTTTGAAACCAGGTCTCACGAAGTTGCGGAGGGGGTCGCTAGGTAGAGAGAGAGAGAGAAGGAGAGAGAGAGAGAGAGAGAGGGAAAGAGAGAGAGAGAGAGGAAAGA
>PVJS01043519.1:0-17037 GCA_004027185.1 Glis glis | reverse complement strand
AAACCGAAAAAAAAAAAAAAAAAAAAAACAACAAAACTGAAATTGAGCAGGTTTCTGGAGGGGATAAGCCATGTGAAGTTCATGATCATTGTTTATTTAATGATTCTATTGCTGATCAAAACATTAAAAGTAAGAAAAAATATCTTCATCCAGTTCAAGTTCTGAATGATAAGATAAAATCCCAGGAACTTTAGATTCTTTATTAAATCAAGATTTAATAATCATCATCCCATTTTTCTGGATATAAAAACAGAGAAAAATAATAAATTCTTGTCGTTTGGTCTTTTTATGACATTCACTCATGCAAAAATCATAACTTTATATATTTTCAAATTTTTCCATTGCAACAACATAGTCATCGAGGTATGAAAATAGAACATATTTTATTTAACAGTTTGTTCACTCAATTTATAACTTTAAAATGTATAAGCATATGGTACACAGGCCTCCCTGTGGACTTTGCTCCAGCTTCATAGTATAAAATGGATTTGGGCTGATTCAAATAATGAAAAGTGCACATTAAAAATTAATTTTTGAATATAATTTTTGTGTGTGGAGAAAAATGTTTGACAATGCAATCTCACCTTAAAAAAAAGAATTACTGTAAATACATTATAACCACATAGCAAAAAGCAAAGTGGCAAGACCCAAAGGCTTTCCACTCTAAAGTTAACAGGGAAATTTCTGAATGGTGGGTATCATGGGTAATTTTTATTTACTGCATGCTTCAGTTATGTAAGCAATAAGCCATATTTAAGTAGCAAAAGAAATAAATCTTATTAAAAATAAATACTAAAGCGTAGTTCTTTCCATGTCTCCATGGCTAATCTCATTTAACATAATGTTCTCCAGGTCCATCCATTTTCCTGCAAATGACATAATTTTGTTCTTCTTTATTGCTGAGTAGAATTCCATTGTGTATATATACCATAATTTTGTAATCCACTCATCTGTTGATAGACACCTGGGTTGGACCCATAATTTGGCTATTATGAATTGTACTGCTATAAACATGGATATGCATGTATTACTATAATATTTTGATTTCAGTTCCTTCGGAAAGATACCCAGGAATGATATAGCTGGATCATATGGTGGATCCATTCCCAGCTTTCTGAGGAATCTCCACACTGATCTCCATAGCATCTGTACTAATTTGCAATCCCATTAACAATGTAGAAGAGTTCCTATTTCCCCACATCCTCACCAGCTTTTATTGTTGTTTGACTTCTTGATGATTGCCATTGGGGTTAGATCGAATCTTGGTGTCGTTTTGATTTGCATCTCCCTGATTGCTAATGATGTTGAACATTTTTTCATGTATTTATTGGCCATTTGTATTTCTTCTTTTGTGAAGTATCTATTTAGTTCAATTGCCTATTTCTTGACTGTAGAAAGTCCACTTTGAAGACCAAATATTAGTAGAGTGTGGTGACTTACACCTGTAATCCCAGTACTTGGGAGGCTGAGACACAAGAATTGCAGGTTCAAGGCTAGTTTCAGCAACTTAGCTACAGCCTCAGCAACTTAGTGAGACCCGGTTTCAAAATAGAGTATAAAAAATAGGGCCAGAGGTAGAACACCCCTGGGTTCAATCCCCAGTACCGCAAAAAAATAAAATAAATAGATAAATAAAATAAATAAGAAAGAATAAAATAGAGCTAAGGGTATAGCTCGGAAGTAGAACACCCCTGAGTTCAATCCCCAGTACCATGCACACATGCAAACACACACACACACACACACACACACACACACACACACACACAGGGGCAAATACTGAGACCCAAGATCTAGGCCCACTTAGGACAATGAAAATGGACAAAGGATTGAGAGGCCATGCCTCAGTTTCCCTGTGCACTGAATGGGACCCCTGCTATCACCTCTGCTTACCTCAGGAGGCTCTAAATAAGACTGGATCTGATGAAAGAACTTTGTAAATTGCAAATTCACGTACAATGGCAGAAAGAGCTAGAAACGTGAAAATACTGAATCACAACCGCCTGCACGAACCCTATGTGAAGATGTGGGTTAAAATAAGAGGTTCTTCCCATTAAGTTTCTAAAATGGGGAGTGTCGCACATATGCCACAGGGTGACTGCAATTACCCTGCCACTCATCAGCAGAAGGGAGCAATCCCACACCAACCCCATGTTCTAAAACGGGAGCCTCTTTGAAACCAGGAAAACATATGGAAGTATCAGGTGCACATGCACTGCAGGAGACACTGCCAAGATGAAGCCGGGCCCAGCTCAGGAATGCAGAGATTCTGTTCAAAAATGTACAACTGAAGGCCGGGCGTGGTGGCACACGCTTGTAATCCCAGTACTTTGGGAAGCGGAGACCGGAGGGTCCGGGATCGCGGCCAGCCTCAGCTCTCTCTCTCTCTTCTCTCTCTCTCTCTCTCCCTGTCTCTCTCTCTCTCTCTACTTAGTGAGGCCCTCCGCAACTTCGTGAGACACGGTTTCAAAATAAAGTATAAAAAATAGGGCTGGGGGTGTAGCGCGGAGGTAGAACACCCCTGGGTTCAATCCCCGGGACCGCAAAAAAAAAAAAATATACAATTGAGAGAGGCCAGCCCTTCCTACAAGGTGTGGGACCTTGGGCATTTGGGATCGTCTAACCTAAGATGCAGGTGTTAAAAAACAGAAAAGCTTCCTGTCCAGACTAAGACTGAGAGAGACTGGAATACTGACCCAGTTCACTGGATGCCGCCACAGGAGTGCACAAAATGTCCCAGCAGGCTTGTTCACCCCATGTCCATTAGAACTCTGTGGCCACCCATGTAGTCATGCCCTTTATAATGTACAGTGCCTTCTGGATGCCTGGTACACAAGATGTCAGAGAGACAAGGCCTCCCACAGGGATTGCTACACCAGCAGGAAGGGGACCTGGATTGCTGGGGCCAGCCTGCTCTCCCTGGGGAGGGCCTCAGGGAGTCACATAGAGGCTAGAAGAGCAGAAGGACAGAGAGACACCACTTTCCAATAACACTGCCGTGCCGGTGACACTATCTAAGGACTTTACAATTATGAATAAGGAAGAAAGTGGTCTTGGAAGGTTCCGCAGCCACCACCACGAGAAGAGAGCTGCTGAGAACTGAGCAGGTTCTAAGCAGTTCCGATCGGTTGCAGGATGTTCACAGTGTTGGAATCCTGGATGGAGCGGGTTCTGAAGGAGGGGATGCCCCTGAACCATTCAGCTATGTACGTCAATAAAGTCTCTTTAGACTTAATAAAAACGTTAAAAAGGACAAGACCAGGAGGTGCAGGAAACAGAGAGAGACTAGTTAACTAAGTACAGCAATTTTGGACATATTCTACAAATTCATAATAAATGTAAGACTGAGACAAAAGGAGATAGGGAAATGTCAGCCAAAATGTCCTCAGAGCTTTTGGAGCTGTGGTGGCCAATGGCAAGATGGACAAAAACAAGAAATAGGTTTTGCTGTTGTTTCCTCTCCAAGAAGTCACATTTCCGCCACATCCACATAGTGACCGGCCGTCCACACTGCTATGTTAGAGATCTAATTGGAGGATATATAAAACAAGGAATGATTGCAAGAGGAAGACCTTAAAAGTAAGAGCAAAGAGGAAAATAAAACCATAAAGCTTATATTTAAGTCTAAGTAGTTTGTATTATTTTTAAAACATGAGGGGCATGCTAAAACTAATATCCCGAAAATTGCAATATGGGAAATACTGGAGCCAGGACACTGGCCAGGGAGGGGAAGAGTCAGTGGGGAGAGAGGAAAATAGAGGCATGTCAAGATTTTTTACTGGACTGGTGGAAGAGTACATTTGATATTTGATATTTTCATAAGAGTACAGTTGATTTGTATAAGATTTAGATGAGTAAATTTTATATATCTATAATTTAATTTTTATATTTTCTTATAGAAGATATATTTATCTTATATCTATATATAGACACATATATATATATCTGTATATCCATGGATATATATGTATATGTGTAAACATGTATATATCCATGTGTATATGTACGTGTATATATGTATACATGTATATGTATATATATGTATAGAGACACATCATGTAAAATAATACAGAAATTTGTCAAAATATAGCAAGAAATTTTGAAATGTTAACATTTAGTTCTCTCTTCAATTCAAGAACTTTACTCCTAAGACCCCATCCTAAGAAAATAATCAGATATATAGTCAAAGTTTTATATCCAGTGATGTACACAGGAGTATTGTTTAAAATGACAAAAAATGGCATTTTCCCCCAAAACAACATACAAGTGGCCAACAGGCATTTGAAAAGGTGTTCGGCTTCATGATGTATCAGGGAAATGCAAACCAAAACCACTATGGGATACCAGCTTACACCTGTTAGATTGGCTATTATCAAAACATCAAAAGAGACTTTTTTGGAGAAAAAGGAACACTTGTACACTGTTTGTAGGAATGTGAATTGGTACAGCCATTAGGGAAAACAGTAGGGAGGTTTCTAAAGAAATTAAAAATAGAACTGGCATATGACCCAGCAATCCCTCTTCTGGAAATATACTCCAAGAAAATAAAACCACTACCTTGTAAAGAAATCTGCATTTCCATGTTCATCGCAGCGTTATTTACAATAACCAAGAAGGCAAACAACCTTAAGTGTTGTCAGATAAGCAGATAAAGAAACCGTGACATCAAGGGTCTGAAAAGAGAGCCCTCAGAATAGGAAAAAGTCTTTGCCAGCTACTCCTCTGATAGAGGACTAATATCTAAAATATATAAAGAACTTTAAAAACTTAACACTAAAAAGCAAATATCCCAATCAAAAAAACGGGCAATCGAACCAAATAGACATTTCTCAAAAGATGAAATACAAATGGTCAATAAATATATGAAAAAACGTTCAACATCATTAACAATCAGGGAGATGCAAATCAAAACTACACTGAGATTCCATGTAACCCCAGTTAGAGTGGTCATCATCAAGAACGCAAACAATAATAAATGCTAGCAAGGATGTGGGAAAATAGGAATTCTTATACACTGTTGGTGGGACTGCAAATTAGTACAACCATTATGAAGATCATTATGAAGGCTCCTTTGAGGAGGTTCTTTTGAAGACCAGGAATGAAACCACCATATGACCCATCTATACCAATCCTAGGGATCTTTCCAAAAGAATTAAAATCAAAATACTATAGTGATACACACATACCCATGTTTATAGCAGCACAATTCACAATAGCTAAATCATGGAACCAATCTAGGTGTCCATCAACAGATGAATGGATAATAAAAATGTGGTCTGCCAGGCGTGGTGGCGCACGCTTGTAATCCCAGTACTTAGGAGGCTGAGACAGGAGGATCACAGGTTCGTGGCCAGCCTCAGCTACTTAGTGAGACCCTGTTTCAAAAATAAAGAATTAAAAAAAATAGGGCTGGGGGTGTAGCTCATAGATAGAATGCCCCAGGTTCAATCCCCAGTACCCAAAAAAATAAAATAAAAAAATAAAAATAAAAATGTGGTCTGTATACACAGTGGAATTTTACTCAGCCATAAAGAAGAATAAAATTATGTTATTTGCAGGAAAATGGACAGAACTAGAGAATAGTATGCTAAATGAGATCAGCCAGTCTCAGAAAGTCAAGGGCCATATAAGTTTTCTCTCATATGTAGAAGCTAGAGAAAAAATGAGCAAGAACAGGGAGTTTAGATAATCGAGGAGAGAGACCAGTAGAATAGTAGAAGGGGATGGGGGAGGGAGGTGGGGAGAGGAAGAGAAAGAACTGAGTTAACAAATGATTTTTCAGGTGGTAGGATTATGGACAATTTGCATTTTCTCTATGTTAACCTGTATTTCCCAACTTAACAATGAAATTTTATTTTTATAATCAGAGGTTTATAATTTAAATTGTTAAGTTTTAGCAGTGAAGTACCTCATTACAGCCTCCTGATGGTAAAGTCTAGGCTCCCCATTTGATTTATATTGGCATGAGTGCAAATGGGGCCACAAGATTGTTTTCCCTGTGGTATTTGGCTGAAGTAGAGTGTCGTCTAAGTGTTCTGTTATGCCAAACTGCCCCTTTTCTGTGCCTCTGACTACAGAAAGCAAGCTTTTGCTACGGCTTTTCACCTGTATCCACCTGTTGCTCTGGGTTGTCAGCTTCTTCTACCCCAAGTAGGAGACACAAGAGGCAAGAAGAAAACTTGGGACTTCATCCCAGTGTCATTGCTCAAGTCAGGAGCTGGCCTGCCTGCTCTCCTTCTTGTGTGATTCCATAAAGTACATAAATACTGGTGAGGATGTGGAGAAACAGGAACCCTCATACACTGTTGGTGGGATTGAAAATTACTACGACTACCGTGGAGATCAGTATGGAGGCTCCTCAAAGGGAGGAATGGGACCATCATACGACCCAGCTATATCATTCCTGGGAATCTTTCCAAAATAATTGAAGTCAGAATATACAGAGAAACAAGCACATCCATGTTTACAGCAGCACAATTCACAATAACCAAATTATGAAACCAGAGCCTAGGGGTCCATCAACAGGTGAATGGATTATGAAACTGTGATATATACACACAATGGAATTTTGCTCAGCCATAAGAACAAAATTATGTCATTTGAAGGTAAATGGATGAAACTGGAACTATTATGCTAAATGGGATTATCCAGTCTCGGAAAGTGAAAGGTCATATGTTTCCTCTGGTATGTGTAAGCTCGAGAGATACTGGGAAACAAAACAGACTTCAGATAAACGAGGAGAGACAACAGTAGAATAGTGGAAGGGGATTAAGTGTGTGTGGGGGGGGGAGAGACTTGATGAAGAAAATAGTTCAGATAATGCTATGTATGTGTACGGAATTATCAACAGCAATCTCAATAACATGTTCGGAGAGGGGAGGGAGTGTGGTAGGATTTGAAGGGAAACACATCAAGTGCTGTGTGCACACATGTTTGTATCACCGTGGACCTCATTATGATTAAAGATTATAATGCACCAATAAAAATAAATAAAGTACAGGAGCTTTAGTGGTAACTGGGGAGAATAGGGGGGAAGTATGTCTACCACCTTTCCACAAGCCTAAATCCAGCTTGTTGTTTTGAACACAAATTTTATTTTGTTAAATCCTGAACATAGCAATGTTTTAAAGTGAACCATGCATGCTTTACCCTTCTAAAACACAGACCCATAAAATTAACTCAACTCTTCTGACAAGGCTCAACAACAGGAACGTGCACAACTCTACCTTTGTTTATTCCGCTGGACGCACTTGAGCTTGTTACACGGTAATCATGCTTCCATTTGCCAGCACATTAAACGGGACTTGCTGACCCCATTTTAGAAGTTCCTACCATCGCTAGTTCCTTTTTTGTTTCTCCCTCTTGTCAATGTGGCTGCCTCCACAGACTTCCCACACCTTTTTAATCTGCTACTTTGAGAGTGTACAGGCTGAGAAACCAGACAGTAGAATCTTTGGGGGATATTTTTAACCAATAGTAAACAGACTAAAGAGGAACAGACTCTCCACTTCACACGCAAATTTTCCAACATCTCTTTGGACTGTCCAACTGTCTCTTTGGAAATGTCCCTTTCCTCTCATCTTCTGGTTAGTGGAAGTTGGACACAAGTGATCTCGAAAAACATGTGCCACAGTAATTATAGATTTATTTTACCTTACTCAAGATAGATCAAGCATGCAGTGGGCCCATGGGAAAGCAGGTGGCCCATGCTGACTGCTGGGAAAATACTCTCCTCCTGGTAGTTCTATGGAGCCACTGCCTAGAGGATGCCGTAGAGCACAGAGAAGCTGAGAGCTGAAGACTCCAAGCTACCGTGCTCGTGAAGCAGGAGGAACAGGTTAAATGTAGATGCTTAATAAACATTTTGAATTTTTTTCTTACTCTATTCCTAAAGAATGAGCAAAGCCGACAACTCCAGCACAAGGGGTGAGAACATCTGTTCGTTTCAGGCCATGCTCAGAAACCAGGTGCCGGAGTCCTGATTGTGCAAGCTGCCTAGGCAAATCATTGGTTGAAGACCCACCCAAGAGCTTAGTTTCATATCCCCTACCCCCATGCATATTGCAAAATATAGAACTCTATGTTCCTGAGTCCCATGGCACTGGGAATCAGTCCTGACATTTGTGGGGCTCATGCACATCGATGCATCTGAGAGAGAAGACGTAGCCCTGAGAGAGTGGAAGCTTAAAGTCAGAGCATTCTAAATTCACCTCTGTGGCCTGCAAGGTATTGAATAGTTTCCTCATCTATTAGACCAAGGAAAGCATCCCTTGATTTACTACATTATGACGAAATTTGGAGAGAAAAACAACAGTGCAAAAGAAACATGCTGATGCTGGAGGTGTGGCTCAGTGCTAGAGCACTTGCCCAACATGCTCAAGGCCCTAGGTCAATCCCCAGCACCAGGAAAGAGAGGGGAAGAAAAAATGGATGGGTATTGTCATTGTTAGTAATTGTTTACATATAAGGAAAAGACCACCATGCCATGAAGGGAAAGGAAAAAAGATGCTACAACCAAGTCATGATCACCTGTGGACCAAAGTGCTGTGCTGACTTTTAGTCTACACTGAACCCATTCAGTACCTCTGAATCCAGAGTTATTTGTGCAGTGGGATATATCTCTCAGCACACATGGAAAGGCAGATGCAAAGTCCCAGATCATGAAAGCCATCTCTAGGATGGCAAGCTCCCTCTGTCCCCATCACACACCTATCCAGTCACCCCATATCTGCCACCCATACTCACTCACTCCTCTCCCTTCCAAGTTACAGTGCTTGCTTTGGGGTTTTCCCTCGTCACACATACTCCCCTAGAGTTTGAATCTTTTTAAAATAGACTTTTATTGGTGCATTGTAATTATACAAATAGTGAGGTTCAAAGTGTTACAAACATACATGCACACAGCACGTGGTGTGTTTCCCTCCACATCCCTCCCCACACATGTTAGTGAGATTCGTAGTGAGACCTTCATATATGGATGTAGCATTGTTTGAACTGTCTCCTTCATCAAGCCTCCTTTTCCCCTCCCCACCTACCTCCCCCAACAAAGTTCCTCTCCTTTAAATGCAATCCTCCTACGCTTTCAAATCTCCAATCCTGTGGAGCCCATTTGTTTTAAAAAGAGAGTCTTTTGGTGGAGAAAAAAACAAGATTGTTTGTTTTGATACCAGGGATTGAACCCAGCGGTATTCTACCTCTGAGCTACACCCCCAGCCCTTTTTATTTTTTATTTTAAAACAGAGTCTCACTAAGTTGCTGAGACTGGCCTCGAATCTGTGCTCCTCCTGTCTTAGCCTCCAGGTACTGGGATTACAAGTATGCACCACCACGCCCAGCTAATGACCAAGTTTTGATGGGATGTTCTATAAAAAGTAGGGAACCAACCTACAGTGGGAGAGGGGTGGAGAGACGCCAGCGACTCACTAGGCTTCTGCAGTCACGCTTAGCTAAGGCGGAAGGACCTGTGGCAAGAGAACCTCAAGGGTCCTTACTGCCTGGGCCAAAGGCTGGTGAGAACCATGGCAGAGAAGATTAAGCAACTAAACTGAGAAAATCCATGGACATTGAAAGCAAAGCAAGGATCCCAGGTTCCCGCGACAGCCACCGCAGAAAGGGACATGCCACAAAGTTCTCAGGAGGGGGCCAGGTCAAGAGGGTGCTGTAATTCTGTCTGGCGTGTGAGATTAACGAGGGCAGAAAAGAATGGCTGAGACAACAGGATCTGAAGGCAAGGGGGGACAGAAATGATTGGCTTGGAAATAAACCTTTCGTGTCAGTGGTAAAAACCATCTCCTACACGGCCACCAGCTTTCCCAGACAGACACCTAGAAAATGTCATATATGGGTCACACGGAGCCCCTCATTTATATAGTTTTTTTTTAATGACAGCATCATTAAGCTATTTATAGTGAGCAATTAAAGAGAACCTAAGTGGGCCACCGCATTTGTATCCGGCAGGCTCTAGCCGGCGTGATGCTGAGAATGAGATAAAAGGCTTTCCTTAAACACCCTGCTACACAACGGCCGTCTCCGGATACTTATAAATCCGCTTTCGTTGGTATTTATATTTTATTCTTAAAGTCAATTCAATTATACACGGAGCGAATTGTGCGTTATGTGAGCTACAATATGGGAAACTTCACAATAATTGTCTAATGCCAGGCTGGCGTTACAGCTGGCTGCTGGTGAGCACATGGATGTAACATGCCAACAAGGAGACGTGTCATAGGGTGGAAAGGGCAGAGGCTTTGGACCCACACAGACCAGGCTCTGAATCACAGCTCTGCTGATACACATTACTCTGGGATAGTTGGTCTCTTGACCCTCAGTTTTCTTACTCATAAAACCAGGATCTGAGCTGGGCATGGTAGCCCACGCCTATAATCCCAGTACTTGGGAAGCTGAGACAGGAGGATCACAGGTTTGAGGATAGTCTCAGCTATGTAGCAAGACTCTCAGCAACCTAGCAAGACCCTGTTTTCAAATAAAAAGTAAAATAGAGCTGGGGGGGTGTGGCTCAGAGGTAGAATGCCCCTGGGTTCAATCCCCAGTACCACAATACATAAATAAATAACCAGGGTCTGTGGACTGACGCTGCTCCCAGTTCTTGCATATGAAATGTCTGAGGAACTCGAGCACCTGCCATTGCTCTGTAATGGCAGCTGTTTCAGGCACAGCCAACAGAGCACAGGCCAAATGAGATCAGGATTGTAAAGAGACTTCTGGATGTCCTCCACTCCAACGCTCTAGAGGTGCACTTTCAGAAATCAGCTCAGCCCTAGCCAGGCATGGTGGTGCATGCCTGTGATCCCAGTACTTGAAAGGCCAAGCCAGGAGGATTGGATGTTTGATGACAGCAACTTAGTGAGACCCTGTTTCCAGATAAAAAAAAATAAAATAGGGCTAGGTGTGTATCTTAGAGGTAGAATGTCCCTGGATTCAATCCCCAGTACCACCAAAAAATACAAAGAGAGAGAGACAGACAGACCCAGAAAGAGACAGAGACAGGGACAGGGACAGAGAGAGAGAGAGAGAGAGAGAGAGAGAGAGAGACAGACAGAAAGAAAGGAACAAATTCAGCCCCTATGTAAGTCGCATTCTGGCAGTGAGTGATCTCTGATCACTCACTCCTCGCCTGATCCCTGCTCCCTCTCTTCACAGGTGCACTTCACCAAACTACTGCACATGCCCATTTGCTTATGTCACTCATGCTCCCAGAAGAACACATTCCTCCGTCCCTTAGACCTGCTAAAATCCTACCTCTGCATCCTGGTTCCACCTCTAGAGTATTCCCACCACATCCCCTCCTACTCAGAACAGCTCAGCAATAGCTACACCCCCACATGGGTCACTGTAAGTACATTAATGAATAAAGGAACTCATCATAATTCAGCCCAGATGTGTTTAGGTACAATGTACTGCCAACGCTCTGGGTACATAAAATAATGAGGAGAAAGAAGCCAGGTGTGGTGGAGCACACCTATAATCCCAGTACTTGGGAGGCTGAAATTGGAGGCTTAGCAGATTCGAGGACAGCCTCAGTAAGACCCTGTACTAAAATTAAAAAAATAAAATAAAATAGGGCTGGAGGTGTAGCTCAGATGCAGAATACCCCTGGGTTCAATCCCCAGTATCGCACACACAAAAATTAACAGAAGATCACAATCTTGTTTTGTTTCTAGGGAAGAAAACTTTCCCAGCCTGTGTCATCTGCCGTGCCTTGAAATTAAGACATGACACACGGGGAGAGTCACTCAGACCTGTAGACACACATGGTGTGAGGTCAAGAAATGACTGGGTTTTCACTGTCACAATCACTGAAATATATTCAAAATGAGCCACTGCAAAATTCTCAAGCAAAGATTCCGCATTTTCCTCAGGAATTTGTTGGCTGATGACATAATTATCTGTGTTGTGAGTGAGAATTAATACCATCTGCAAATTCTGGCTTTTCCCCCTGAAATTTTAAAAAAAAGTAGATATGACTTAAACATGTCACTCTTTTGCCAATAGAATTTAAACCCTACCTTATCATATATTAACATTTTACTTGTACTAGGATCTATTTCTGGAGTCTCAACTCTATTGCACTGACAGAGCATCCTCAGTTTCCATGGGAAATGGTGCCGTATCTGCATAGAACCTACGCATGCACCATATACTTCAAATCATCTCTAAATCACTTATAATACCTAGCACAGAGTAAATGCCACATAGATAGTCATAAGATTGTATTGTTCAGGGAATAAACAAGAAAGAAGAGTCTGTGCATGTTCAGTACACATGCAAATCTTTTCAAATATTTTCAGTGCACTGGTTCATAGCAGCAGCATTCACAATAACCAAGAAATGAGAGCACCCCACGTGTTTACCAACAGATGCACACATAAAGAAAACATGGTACACACATACAGTGGAAATCACCCAGCCTGGCACATGCTACAGCATGGGTGACACATGAGGGCTTAGTGTAAATGGAATGTCAGCCTCCGAAAGACAAACACCGCATGGTTCACTCATAGGAGGTATCTAGAGGAGCCCAAGGCATAGAGACAGACATCAGAACGATGCTTGTCATCTCTGGAGGTAGGGAGGTGAGAAAGAGAGAATTGTTAATGAGTACAGAGTTTCGGTTTTGCAAGATGAAAGAAGATTCTAGAGATTGGGTCCACAACAATGTGACTATGACACTATGGAAATGTGCAGGTAAAAATGGTCGAGATGAAAAATTATGTGTTATATGCACTTTACCACAAACAACACTTTTTAAAAACATTAAGGGAATGGGATTTTGTTATTAAAAGATAGCAAGGTAGGTGAAATAGTGGCAAGAAATTGGATTGGAAACAGAGAAATCTGAAACAAGTGAGCAATCCCCAAAACTAATGAAAATCCAGGGCCCCAAGGTGGGAAAGGGGGTCCCATTTGAAATAACCTAGTTGCCTGTTAAACTGTTGTCCAGATCATACGCAACAGAAAAACGGATTCTCACCGCCCAGAGTCAACGCCTGGCTGTGCTGTGTGGAGAGGAAAAGAGACATTCATACTCAGTCCCTAGGACTGAGCGTAGACATCCTGGCAAAAGAATTCTTTCCTATGCAGCAAGATTGAAAAGAATTTTTTTAAAGTTCAAACCTTTATACCCTATTAGGTTGAACACTCCTAATCTCAAAATCTGAAATCCAAAATGTTGAAAAATGTTGGAGCTTTTTGGACTTTATATTTTAGGATGAGGGATACTCAACCAGTAAAGTCTATGTAAATATTTCAAAATTCAAAAAACTCTGAAATCTGAAACACATCTGGTCCCAAGCATTTCAGATTAGCAGTACTCAACCTGTACATATACATGTTCTCTTGTATATCCTACAAAATATACAAGGTAAAGAAAAGTGAAGCTCACCAACGTTAAGCAACTTCTAAGACTTACAAGTGGGTAGACCTCCCAGGATAACTTTAAATCCAAATGAATCCAATGGACATTAAATAGGGGAAATCAAGGGAGCCCGACTTGTACTTGAGATCTAAAGTGAGCCTATATAATTGCAAACTAGGAGTGTGGACACCTTTTATGTATGTTATTCAACTTTCCATGGCTATGTCCAAAATACCTGGCAAGAACAACTTAGAGGAGGAAAGGTTTATTTGGCTCATGGTTTTAGAGGTCTCAGTCCATGGTCAGCCAGCTACATTGCTTTGGGACCACTTTGGACAAGGCAGAACATCATGGTAGACAGGTGGAAGGGTGTGGTGGAGGAAAGCTGCTCAGTTTGTGGCAACCAGGAGGCAGAGAGAGAGGGAGAGGAAGTGGCTGGGGGTGACAATAAACCCTAACAGGGAAAGCCCCAGTGATCTACCTCCTCCAACGGTGTCCCACTTTCCAGTAGTCCATTCAGCCATCAGTGGGTTAATCCACTGATGAGATCAGAGCCCTCATGACCCAATCAGTTCTCCAAAGCTTCACCTCTGAACACATGAGACTTTGGAGACATTCCAGAACCAAACTGTAGCAATATACAAAGCCACATGGGAGACCAGGATGTGCTGTCTCTCCCCCCACCTCCCATTCCCTATCCAACAAGCAATGGCTAACATCACCACAATGAAAGCCAGACATTCTCTGTCCACCAGAGTGCTTGGAAATATGCTACTAATGAGGGTATAAAGCCACCCTTGCATTTAAGCAGATTATTTTGTGGAAGTATAAAAAGCAGCTATACTGGAGTAAGGAAAAATCTTCGAAGTCAACAAGACTAATTTCCTACCTAGCAGACAGATCCCACCCACAGATCCTCTGCCAGGTAGGTGCCTGCCGTCTGCCTGAGCACTTCTAATTGTGGGTACTGTCACTGTTTAACGAGACAGCCCATTCTATTTTTGAGCAGCCCTAAAGAGTTATAAAGTTCCTTCTTCTACAGAACCCAAAATTGCCTCCCTGGAAACTTCTATCTTTGGGCCTGAGCCTTATCTTCTGAAAATATACATTATTTAAAATTATGTAGATGATTTAGGATCACTTGAAAACCCTCCTATTTACCATCTGAGGTAATGTATTATTTCGTAGGAGGAATATGGAAGTCACATAAGTGAATTAATAATTGTTTAGAGCACAGGGTCCCTGCCCTGAAGGCGCTTAGATTCTAGAGATCAGATTAATGGCAAAATTATTTTAATAGTAAGAAAATAACAAACATCATCAATAATTTTTGACTGTATAACTATGCTAAATCTAAAAATGAACTGTAATCTCTGAACAAGAAAAAGAAAATCTATGAATCTTGTCTCAATTTTTAAAGGAAATTTCCTTCAAGGTATAATTAATATACTTTAAACCAATAATAGTCTCAATCAATCCACCAAAATTAACTATTGCCAAAAAATAATAAATTGTACCTCTCTCCCATTATCTTCAATGAATTAGAATTACAAAGTTATCTTTGAGCCCTGGGTAGAAATTTAACCAGTGCTTAGCCACATATCTTACATTTTTAAAGGTTTTAATGGGCTATATTTTCAAAAGCATTCTCAAATTCTTTATCAAAGGAAGAACAGCATATACACGATTATTTGTTATTTTTCTTTTTCTGGTGGAAGATATGAAAAGTAAAATTTAAAAAATTGACTTCTCATCTTATTCTTAACTATAAAATTTTAAATGTCAGTTAATTAGCACTGACAATACCTGCAAGATATTAGAGATACAAGTGTTAAAGTACTAGATTCTTTATACATTATAAGTATATTAAATTAAATGCACATGATGGGCTAGGGACGTAGCTCAGTGGTAGAGCACTTGCCTAGAATACGCGAGGCCCTGGGCCAATTCCCAGTACCATAAAATAATAATAAAAACAACAACAAGCCGGGCGTGGTGACGCACGCTTGTAATCCCAGTATTTTGGGAGGCGGAGACCTGAGGATCCGGGTTCACAGCCAGCCTCAGCTCTCTCTCTGTCTCTGTCTGTCTCTCCCTCTCTCTCTCTCTCTCTCTCTCTATCTCTATCCTTAGTGAGGCCCTCCGCAACTTCGTGAGACCTGGTTTCAAAATAAAGTATAAAAAAAATAGGGCCGGGGCTTGGCGCGGAGGTAGAACGCCCCCACGTTCAATCCCCGGTTCTGCAAAAAAAAAACAACAATAATAATAATAATATGATAACAAAATAATAATAATAATAATATAGTGTGCATAGTAGGAAGCTGGTTTGGGCCTCAATGGGAGCTCACTCATAATTTGTTTCCATAAATAGTAACAAATATTTTTTGTAAAAGCCCAAAGTCTCATGTGGCTTTGGTAAATACTTTGAAGACCCATTGTCTATAAATGAATAAATAATTTGCAAACATGTTGGATGCTACCTTTTTATATACTTCATCAAAATGAAATTTAAAATTTTTTTCTCAAGCATTATCCTTCTATAAAATTGACACTGGCTCACATGTTCTAAAGGAATGGTCCAGCCCCTAATCTTTAACTCAGGTCTAGGTGGCACGCCCATCACCAAGCACCTACCAAGCGCCAGGCCTTTGGTAGCACACTGCTTGCAAGCAGCATGATTACTTTTCAGCTGCAGTCCCTAATAGCCAAAACACAAAATTCCAGTGTAATTTTAATTAACACATTCAAGGCTTAAACTGAGATACTCATATAGAGTGATATAAAATCTTATGTAATTCACAGTAATGAGAATAAACCCAATAACAATAAAGAAACATACTTAGTTAAGTGAAACGTTTTAATTATTGTTTATTCAGACATGTATATAGGTGGCATCAAAGGCAATTCAATATCTTCATGAGCTGAAAATTAACATAAAGTGCACAAGCATATTTGTTTGCTTACCATCCTAGAGTCCCCAGTTAATTTTATTTTTCCAAAGAGCAGCTTACCACCTAATCACAACTTCCCCACCTCTGCTTCTCAGGCTATATCAGCATCTCAGGCTAAAAGGACCAAGCTGGCATACCTACCCAAGTATGTCAGACTTGGACACCGTGCATGGCTTTAACCTAGGGCTGCATTCCAGACCTGAGAAATGAGAATCCACATTTCAACAAGCTCTCCAAGTGACCCCAAGCCCACTGGAGTCTGAGTGCCACCGTGCTGGCCAAGTAGGTCTCCAGGGTGATCCCAGGACCAGAAGCATCAGCTTGACCTGGGAATTTGCTAGAAGTACACATTCATTCTTGAACCCCATCCTCCTGAATTATAAATTCTAGGGATAGGGACCGGCAAGTTCTTAACAAACCATGTGATTCTGAGGTACTCTAAAACTTTTTTTTTTTTTTTTTTTTTTTTTTTTTTCAGGACCAGGGATTGAACGCAGAGGCGTTCTACCTCTGTGCTACGCCCCCGGTCCTATTTTTTTTATGCTTTATTTTGAAACCGGGTCTCACGAGGTTGCGGAGGGCCTCACTAAGGAGAGAGAGAGAGAGACACAGAGAGAGACAGAGACAGAGACAGAGCGAGAGCTGAGGCTGGCCGCGAACCCGGATCCTCCGGTCTCAGCCTCCCAAAGTACTGGGATTACAAGCGTGCGC
>PVJS01043518.1:0-17038 GCA_004027185.1 Glis glis | reverse complement strand
TTTATTTTTGAAACCGGGTCTCATGAAGTTGCAGAGGGCCTCACTATGTAGAGAGAGAGAGAAAGAGAGAGACAAGGAAAGAGAGAGAGAGAGAGAGCGAGCTGAGGCTGGCTGCGAACCTGGATCCTCCGGTCTCCGCCTCCCAAAGTACTGGGATTACAAGGATGCGCCACCACGCCCGGCTTGTGTCTGTTTTTTATGAAGGGAGGGACTTGCCTGGGTTTAGAGTCTGCGAGGAAAGAACCAATACAGAAGGGCCTGGCTAGAGGTCCCGCCACTCCTCTGCCATGCTCGCCCTTGCACAGTACACAACTCACCCAGCTGTGCGGGCATCCTGTGAACAGTTCTGCTTCAGTACACCCTGCTTGGCTCCCACTTGCCCAGACGCACCCTGGGTCTGGGTCGTCATAGAGAAGCGGTCACATAGGGTTTGGTTGGACACTAAAGAGCTTCAGTGAGTCCCAGCATTGAGTTCTATCATTGTAGCCTTTAGTATTGTGGCTCTTTCATTCTTCTAGTAGCATTTTTTTTTTTTTAGGGAGATGAAGAGCCGGTGGACAGGAGCTGAGTTTCTAGAGTCATACAGATCTATGTTTGAGGCTTAATTCTGCCCTTCATTAGCTGTATGACCCATGGTAAGTTACTTAGCTCCTTTATCCCCATCTGTAACACAGGATGATAAAAGTGCTAACCTCTTAGGCTTGTGATGAAGAGTGAAAGAGAGGTTACGTGAGAACCCCGGGGGACTGAATGGGATCCTGTGTTAGCTTTCCATCACAGTGACCAAAATTCCTGACAAGAACAACTTAAGAGGAGGAAAGGTTTATTTTGGTTCATGGTTTCAGAGGTTCAGTCCATGGTTGGCCAGCCCTAAGGCAGAAACATCATGATGGCAGGATGTGGTGAAGAAAAACAAAGAGAGGGAGGTCGGGGCCAGGGACTTCTATAGTTCTCAAGGCCATACACCCTGAGACCCACCTCCCCCAGCCACACCCCACCTGTCTACAGTTGCCGCCCAGTAAATCCATTCAAATTATTAATCCATTAGTGGATTAATCCACTGATAAGGTTAGAGCCCTGATTCAGTTATTTCATCTCTGAACATTTCTGTTCTGCCAACGCATGAGCTATTCTGGGGAACATTCCATATCTAAACTAGAACAAATCCCCGGTATTTCCAAGACTTGGATTAGAAGCTGACCAAATAACCATCTGTCTTTTGGGAAGGACCCCAAAGAATAAATAATGTTTCCAAGGAAAAGCAATCTGTGTCACATAGCCACACCCTAGACACTCCCAAATGCCATGTGGCATTTGTGTCCTTTCTTGGCTCACAGATAACAAACAGTTCAGTAATTATATTCTAATTCTTTGGCACCCACTCACCCACGTCTTCCACCCACTTACTCAGTGGATCCTTTGTCATTGCCAATGAATGATGTGACCAAAATCTGTGGGTTTCTCTAACCCAACACATGATAGATACTAAGTGGGAAGATTTTGTGGAGGCCGTGCTAGGGATGTGTGCTAAAAAGAGAGACTATTTTAAAAACCATCTCAATTTTGTGAGGCACTGTGGTTGCCATTTGCACTCCCTGTCACCCATTGGTATGATGGAGGAGATAGGTATGAAGTCGTTCATGTTCACTGTGCCATTCCAAGCAAGTTCATTTCCCTTGGGCCATCTGGAAAGAGGGAGAAGGCAGAAGAATGGTCAGTGCCAGGTGGGATGCAATTGGAGAAACACTACTTTGCCACAAAAGAGTCAGGGACTCTGGGGGACCCCCAGGCTTGTGTGCAATATGTCTAGTTATGATCTATCTCTCTTTCTCTCTCTCTCTCTCTCTCTCTCTCTCAATAGTGTTGCTGGGGATACAACCCAGGGCCATGCACATGCTAGGCAACTGCTCTGCCACTGAGTTACACCTCCAGCCTTAGTTGTGAGTCTCTGCAGGTTAACAGTTCTTTGGACACTGGGGACTGAACTGGTTGGGTGTTCAGATGTTCTGACTCTAACGGGCAAAGGCTAGAGATAATTAAAGTGAGGTCTGAGAGTAAATTAGTATTTCAAATTAGCTTCGGGAGATGGGATTTTTTTTTATTTGAAAAGAGCACAGAGATCACCCAGTAAAAACATAGAAACCTACAAGGGAGGGCCGGCATGAATTGTGAAAAGTCTGCAGAGCAGAACTTTTAGGAAAGATATATTTGCACTCTTGCCCAATGTGGTTGAGATTTCTCCTGGACCCAAAGGCTTCCAGCTAGCTGGTGGCTTTGTAACATTCAAATCACACTTTTGGAAAGCCATTGGGAAGTACGTATCATGAGCCATAAAAATATTTCATACCTCTGAACTAGTAATCTCCCTTCTGGGAATTTATCCTACGGAAATCAATCTGAAGGGAGAAAAAGTGTCACATGCATGCCAGGCGGAATGCTGCTTTTTTTTTTTTTTTTGCAGTACTGGGGATTGAACCCAGGGGCATTCTACCTCCGAGCTACACCCCAGCCCTATTTTATTCTTTATTTTGAAACAGGATCTCTCTAAGTTGCTGAGGGCCTTGCTAAGTTGCTGAGGCTGGCTGCGAACCTCGATTCTACTGTCTCAGCCTCCCAAGTACTGGGATTACAGGCGTGCGCCACCACGCCTGTCTGCCTTGTTGCTTTTAATATTAAAAATTTAAGAAACCACTTCAAAGGCCAGTAGGAATGGAATGGGCATTCAAATTAGGATATATTGAATCCACAGACTATTATGCATTCATTAGTATTCTCATTATGAATATCATGTAGAAGCATAGATCTGCCTGAAATAACTCTCTTATATGAGTGAAAATAAAATAATGTAAATGTTTGTCTGTACTATGATTTATATATAAATAAATAAACACACATGTGAATGGGGCCTGGAAGGAACACATAGAAAATGAGAACTATTGATGGGTTCATGTGGTGATAGCAGAAGAGATCATTTTTCCTTTTGTTTAGGCAACTTCATTATCGTTGTAATGTTCCTAAAAGTCAAACCCTAGCTTTGTCACTGAGCTACTTCAGTGTTGTCATCTCTAAAGTGGGTATAATAATACTTCATAATATTAACAGCCCACTTCCCCGCCGGGCTTCGTTCTTAGTCTCTCCATAAGTGAGCTCATTTATTCCTCCCCGCCCTCCATGGCACAGGTACTTAGAGACCCGCAAGAGAACTGAGATGATGGCTGGGCAGCTCCCCTGCCTGGAGCAGAGGTGGGCCTCCAAATCTCAATGGACGGACTCTGAAGGCCACACCCTTAGCCCCTCCTACCCAGCCTCCTTCCTCCACCTTGCTGGCTCTTTCTAGATGTGTTGTAAGAAACAGAGGTAATGAGCCAGGTGTGGTGGTGCATGCGTGTAATCCCAGTACTTGGGAGGCTGAGTCAGAAGGATCACAGGTTCACGACCAGCCTCAGCAACTTAGTGAGACCCTGTTTCAAAATAAAAAATAAAATAAAATAGGGCTGGGGGTGTAGCTCAGATGTAGAATGCCTCTGGATTCAATCTCCATTAATACACACACACACACACACACACACACACACGCATGAAACAGAGATAAAATGTTCCCTTTGGGCCTAGCATTTAGTGGGAATTCAGTAAACAGTAGCTGCTAATCACCATCATCATTATACTGTTTGTATAATAAAGTCATAAGAAAAAATAAAAGTAGAATCAGTACCTGAAGTTCATGGCTGTGGTGGGTGAGACTTGCAGCTAATATTTCCAGGCACATGGCCTATTCTAATGAATTCTTAGAGTCTATCTTTAAATAACAGCAGCTGTTACAGATTCATTTTCTTACATGGGCTAAACTTGTCTTTTGCAATGATGTTTATGATGTCTTGCCTCTCTTTAGCACTCTGTCCTTCATTAAAAAAGCATTTTCATGTAGATTTTTTTCTCTCAGTAGCTTTGTGAGATATGTGGGTGGTCTCCCCATTTTACAGATTTGTGATCTCTCATCTTTTTTTTTTTTTTTTGATTGTGTAGCCCTGTTGGTGAGAAATTTTGAGCATACACCTCTAATACCTATACATTTGTTTATAAATTGTATGGGTGGGTTACTGATGGGTTGTATTTAAAAGCACAAGGTGGAAAAGATGAAATAAGCCATGTTTGAAAAATGGCTTTCATTCCATTTTATTTAATGGCACAGAAAACCTTTGTGTTCTCATTAAAATGTCATTACGAGTCATATTTTCAATGAAGGCAGTGCTAGTAGGTATGTTTTATTATTTTTAAAGTCTTGATTTAATACTTTGTGATATAATAATTCAAATGTCTGGTGTTAATTCATTTATTTCTTGCTTTCAGTAGCTGAAAAGGTACCCCCCACAGATAAGTAGACCCGAGCAGCAGAAGTTCATAGTTGGCGGTGCTTATTAAATTATGATACTCATTTTTCAGTCCCTTCCATATTTTATGCAAAAGTTTTTGTTGAAATTCAGCTAGTAAATTTCCATTTCTCCTGATGCCAGTCATTTGTGCTTGCAAACCAACTGAAAGGTGCTGCATTTCAATATTTTCAACAAATGGGGGCTGAACCTTGCTGAAACTCTTCATTTGGAAGACATTCCAAAGGCTAGCAAAGCCCGTGCCCAAGTTTTTCAAGTGTGCAGATCTGAGTTTTTATAAATAATATTACAGCATTTTTAGCCACAAATCATTAATCATGGAAATGTTTCCAAACATCCATTTTCAGAATGCCTCTCCAATAGTACCGGTTTTTATTTTTATGTTTTGGAAAGTATCGTTTCTTTCTCATTTGTCGTTTAAATGTCATCTTTACCTTGAGGGAAAATTTTAAATACGTTTTTTTTTTTTCCTGAAAATATCTTCTGACAGTAGGTCATCACATTTTGGACTTAAAAAATGCATAATTTATTTTGAGATTTTCAACTCTTAGAAAGTTCTTCAACAGAGAGATAGCCAGCAAACGTCTGGGTATTTCCAAAAGATTCAGGTCACTGCCCATTTTAGTAAAAGAAATTCCATAGCAGTGTGTCTCTGTTTTAAATAGCTGTGTGTTTACGATGGATATCCTGGGGCCTTTCCTGCCCTTCACTAGAGTAACTTGCCAGGAATAATGGAGTGAACGAATTTCACTCTGCCGCCATCACTGCAAACTTGCCCCCAAACCCTGTTTTTATTTCAGGCAAAGCAGCCATTCCATCAGAAGCGACACTAGATTGTTTCCCCCTGGAACTAGGTTTCCATTTAAGAAGTCATTTAATTCAGAATGTCAATTTACTGTAAATCTTTTGTTAATTGACTCAAAAATAGTTCTTCCTGTGCGTCATAACAGAGACTGCGGTGTTACCTACCATGAAAAATGTGAAAACGCCCCCGTCCCTGAGCACAGCAAGCATGCTGCGTGCCTCTTTCTCAAGTTGCTTTCTTTAGACCATCACCAGTGTTTTCAGTACGTCTTCCAGAAGTATTTGCTGACAAAGAAATGCATTCCATTTGTTGTGCGATGGTGTCCTGTGCGATAGTCCGGCGATCTTTGCCACGGCTTGAAAGCTTAAGCATTTCTCTGACGTGTCTTCTTATCCTTTGCTGTTGAGTAGAGAATCTTCAAAACAGAATCGTTAGATCAATTTAGTGTGGGGAAATTTGGAAGCTACTAGGATTGTGTCTGAGACGATGTTAAATATTACTGAAAACATTGCAGAGGTCTGTCTTCCGTGTCAGTATGTTTCATTGAAAAATGTCATCTTAAGTGTGCTGGCCTCTTCCTGTGCTTACTAATGGCACAGGCACGATGTATTCTTAAGGTGAGGGTTACTGTTAATGGCAGCCCGTCTGCAACCATATGTCGATAATCTTCTTGATAATTCCTTTTCATCCTTTCGGTTCTGAATTAGAGTGCCACTGCTTTTCCCTTGTAGCAGGTCAAGACAAGAGTCTAATAGGAGGAGAAGTGACAGCTTTGCTCTGTGCGCTGGTTGGCTTGCATCTGCCTTTGCAAAAAAATCTTTAAGCCTCTTACCCATTCTGTGAAGGCCTCTTTTGTTAAACCTGTACCTTAAAATCTGTACAGTCACTGCGAGGGCACGTGTCACCTGCATGTTCCGCCATGGGCTGTGATCAACCCTGAGCAGAAGGTGTCCTTGCTGCCTCCCCTGGGCTGTGGAGGTGCTCGGCTGTCTCAGGGCACATGTTCCTTTTCATACAGGACATCACCCCCAGGGTGGATGCGACTGCCAGTGCATGTATTAATTATGGTTAGACCCAATATCCTTTTCTTGCTTTCAGGTCACTAAGCATTGACATAGTAGAGGTTGTAGTATAGGCTTGAAATCTTTTAACTACAATTTTGAAACTCAAAACAAAAAAAGTTGGCAAAACCAGACCCTAACTGGATGGAAGGTTTGAGTGTTAAATGGCCCCTAAATGTCCCTATGTTAAAGGCTTGGTCTCCAAAGTGGCGGTGTTTGGATCTTTAAGAGGTGGGGCCTAATGGGAGGTCCTTAGGTCATTGGGGGCATGCCCTCCCAAGGGAATTATGGGACCCTGGTCCAGGCCTCTTTGTTTTGCTCCTTGACTCATGAATTGGTTGGTTTTCTCTGCCACACACACTCCCGCTGTGATGTGCTGCCTTGCCAGGGGCCCAGAGTAATGGGGCTACCTGATCTTGGACTGGAACTTTCCAAATCATGAGCCAAAATAAATATCTTTCTCTTTATAAATTAGTTATCTCAAGTATTTTGTTATAGCGACAGAAAGCTGACTAATACAAGTCTATGTATAATATTTATTTCTCCCATTTAGTACGACTATGTATACATTTCACTGCAAGGATATTCACATGTTAATTTGGTGTGCTGGCCCAGGCGCATCAAAGAATGTTAGATCATATGTGTAAAGGCAAGGTATTACCTTTTTAACCCTTCCCCAAATTTTGATTTTGGAACCCAGATGGGCCCAAGGCTTTGGATATGGAACTCTGATTCCATATGTTCTTCCCATCCGCCCGTGGATTGTTCTGGCACTCCCTGGTATGTGCACCTGCTTTTGAGCATATGGAGGATGAAGCCACAGCCCAGAGGAGTCCTTACTGGCTACAAGTCATCCAGCAAGCTGGAAACAGGAACCAGCCAGGAGACTCGGCCGCTGCTGATTCTACCTCGTTGCACCCTGCTGCTGGTCTGAGGAGAAGATTCTGGGTCTGGTTTAAAACCAGAGCTTCCCAAAGAGAACATGCAGTGTCTGTGGCCTTCTGCCAAGAGAAGGCTTCATTCACTGCCAACATCAGCTGTGAGAAGCGATGTCAGAGAGGAGGGTGGAATCGCGGAATGTTCGAGTCAGTGCATTTTGTTGATGGATTCCCGTTCATTTCACTCACCCATTCAACAAAACAGCTAATGATCCTGTGTCGAGCATGGAGCAGAGGCTTGGGGATAACCAAGAAGAAAAAAAAAAATTACTTAGCATCTGCTAAGTAATCTGCTTAGATTTCATGCCCACAGTTCAAGTCCAAGGTGGTGCATGCATGTGGGCTGGGGGAGAGAGCGGCCCATCTGGAGAGTGAGCAGCGACGGGCTCACAGGGAAAGGAGCTCTCAAGTGCTCCTTAAATGTTGACTGGGACTTTTCCAGGTCAGTCAGCCTGGAAAAGTCATGCCATTTGAGGGGATAGTGTGGGCAAAGGCGTATTAGTTGACCTGGAGACTAGATCATGTCTGTGTATCTCAGTATTCTCAGTAGCTCAATATTATTGAGGGGTCAAGTGAGAAGGAAATAAAGAAGGAAACGAAACTAGCCAGGATACCTGGGGTCCTGTCATTCAGACCCTGTGCCGAGGGGTGCAGAGTTCCAGTATGGAGCCTGTGAAACCTTTCGAGTGGGAGAGAGATGGGTGAATTTGTTTAAAAGCACCCTCCCCAGCCGGGCGTGGTGGCACACGCTTGTAATCCCAGTACTTGGGAGGCTGGGACAGGAGGATCGCAGGTTCACGGCCAGCCTCAGCTACTTAGTGAGGCCCTCCGCATCTTACTGAGACCCTGTTTCAAAATAAAGAATAAAAAAATAGAGCTGGGAGTGTAGCTCAGAGGTAGAATGCCTCTGGGTTCAATCCCCAGTTCCGCAAAAATAAATAAATAAATAAATAAATTAATTAATTAATTAAAGTACCCCCCCCAGTTGGGCATGGTGGTGCACGCCAGTAATCCCAGTACTTGAAAGGCTGAGACAGAAGGATCACAGGTTCGAGTCAAGCCTCAGCACCTTAGCAAGGCCCTCTGCAACTTAGTGAGACCCTGTTTCAAATAAAAAAATAAAATAGGGATGGGTTGAGGGTGTGGCTCAGAGGTAGAATGCCTCTGGGTTTGATCCCCAGTACCACACACACCCACAAAAATAAGCACCCCCACCATCATAGCCATCGCCTCCATCCTGCTGGAATTCCTTCAGCAACATCCCTGCTGTGTGGTCGAGGCGTCTCTGCTTGACCACTTCTGGGAACATTATTTGATTAACATAGAAATTAATTTCTTTTATGGAGCTCATAATTTGTAACCTCCACTAGTTTTAAAAGCTGGTATTTTAAGACTGTACAACTTCAACCTGTTCTTTTTTTTTTTGGGAAATGATTGCAGGATACTTCAATTTAATTCATTCTGTGTTCTCATTTTTCACACCAGTTGTCTTATTATTCTTAACTATTATTAAAAGGAATGATAAAAAGTAATTAACCATCTGGAACAGATTCATGCTTCCCATTAGTCAGGGCATCCATTATAAAACCTCCCCAAAGTTCAGCCTTGGAAATAAATTCTCCAAGTAGGTGGATTAGCTAATGAATTTTTCTTCTCCAAAAAGGAGTGTCTCTTTCCCAACACAGCCAGAACTTCCACTGCCCATTCATCAAAGGGGGAAAAAGTAGAAGTGAAAAATAGGAATGGCTTGTCAATATAATTTACTGTGTAAAAGCTGTAGATTTGCTATGGTTTTTATAAGGCTTTTGCACTATGTGTCTGCACTAATATTTATGGATTTAGCATGGCACTGAACATTGGCTTCAGGAAGATAACTCTGTATTCACAGCCAGTGCCTTCTTCACGGCCCTTGGGAAATACCCCTGGTCCTTTCCAGTCTGTATGTGGGCTGGGGGCAGGGGTAGGGGAAGCTGGAGACGGGTCGCAGTAGGGTAGAACCAAATGGGGATGTCAGAGACCCCAGCTTGTCCAGTGGGGATCCCACAGTGAGTTTTAAGGGTACTTAGAATCTGACAAAGGAGGAATTAGGACGCCTTTACGTGTGGCCTGGGTTCTATGAATCGTCGTCTCCCATGGCATCCTGGGCATGGACGGGTGGTCTGATGCCTGGGAGACTGTGTGACACTGGGGGCCAGCTGTGTTGGACCTCCATGTTGGGCCTCTGTGGACATAGACCCAGATTATCATCGCTTCTCTCAGCTGCTTCCGTGGCGTCCCACGGTGGGGCACGTCCAGGAGCTGAGATGGATGGATCACGGGAATCTTGAGGGAACCCTTCCTGACTCAGGGCTGCCCTTGAACTCACATGAGCTCCACCCCAAAGTCCCTTCCTGCTTCCCTGGAGGCTTCCTCCTGGGTCTGGAACATGGGGCCAGACCTCCGAGGGTCAAGGCTGGCTTCCTGTCATGTGGGTCAACAAAGAAGCATATTTTTTTTTTATTTGCCTTTGGCCAGATTTTAATCCATTGACTGCTCTGGGAATTCCCAAAGCTCAATGCTGACTCGTGGCCAGGAGAGAACTCTTCATGCTTCATGAACTCTTCCATGGTTTCCTATTAGCCTGATAAGGCTTAACTCAAGTACGTTTCCTTTCACGAAGCCTTGATAATGCCAGCTTACAAGTCGGCTCTATTCAGCAAACACTGCACCTTTTGTGTTGCAAGCCGCGTGCTGGACTCTGAGGATCCAGGAATGAATGAGACATGTATCTGTCCCCAAGGAGTTCTCCGTCTGCTCATAGATGCATGTACAGGAAAGTTGCAGATAAACAGCCGTGCTGCAAGAGAAGTCTCAGGACTATGTCCCAGGAGCCTGGAGAAAAGCCTTACCATCTGCTTTGCAGACTTGGGAAAATCGTCACAGAGTGGATGGCATTTGTGCTGGGTTTTGATGTGTTCATAGGAGTTTGCCAAGAAGAAAGCCAAGTGAAGAAGAGGGGAAGGCATTTGAAGCCCAAAGGACATGTACCAAAGCTCGGCTTAAAAGGCTGTGGGGTGGGGCATGGTGTGTTTCTGGAGACTGATGCTCAGGGTACGTATTCATGGGGGATGAGGCTGGTGAGGGGGCCCTTCCCGATTGTGTATAATGATACTGCATTTGCCTTAGACCCCAAGCCTGGCATGCGGTGCCCACTAGAGAGGGAGGGACCCAGGATAAGTTCAGGGGCTAGGGCTGGAGCAGGGAGCCCCCACCTTCAGGAGGGTGACTACATCTGAAACCCAAGGGGACTCCAGACCCAGAAGTGTCAAAGACAGGAATCAGAGCTGCAGGTCTTTGAGTCAGAGGGAGCTGGGCTATGAGGAGCAGCCCCAGGTTGTCCCGGGCAGGTGTGAACGAGTGGCTGCACTTTCCCACTTTCCCATTCCATGTGTGCATATCTTTTTTCTTCAAATAGAGTATATGCTACTTGAGGGCAGGGGAAATGTGTTGTATTTCAAGTCCCAGACAGTAGAGTCTATGTAGCATCGTGAAGGCCTAGGATTCAAATGAAGGTGGTGTGTCTCTAGTCTGTGTGTTGACCCCAGAGGGCCTCCCAGGAAAAGGAACTGCTGCCCCTGCCCTGTGCTCAGATCCCATCCAGAGACTGTGCTCAGCAGATTGACACATGAGAAGGGACATTAGCAAATTAAAGTGCATGCAACGGATGGCCCGTCTTGTCCTATGGAAAAAAATTAAGATGAAGATGACAAATATTGACGCTAAGAGTTGATGCCAAAGAGGTCTGGGGCAGGGCGGGATCACTGTCATTAGATATGGGTGTGAATTCCACATGCAAGGAGAGGTCTTGCTGGGCCCAGTGGCCCACGCCTGTAATCCCAACTACTTGGGAGGCTAAGGCAAGAGGATTGCAAGTTCGAGGCCAGCCTGGGCTACTTAGGAGACACTGACTCAAGATAAAAAGAAAAGAAAAAAAGGGCCGGAGATGTATAGTATCCCTGGGTTCAGTTTCCAGGGCCACCACCACCACACCACCACCAAAAAAAAAAAAAAAAAAAAAAAAGCATGGCCTTGTCCCTGTGGCCTCAGGGACAGTCAGGGACAGGGGGCTGTCTCAGAGTTGCAGTGGAGGTTGCAGCATGGCGATTTCCCCCAACCACTGGTGCTACCTTACATCATTATAGTGGGCTGTTCAGGAAGAGTGCGGCTCCCTGCAAGGGAGGTGAAATCTCAGGGGATATTGTAGAGGCGCTTTCTCCTCTTGGGTAGCAGTCCTATCAGTTTGCCATGGCTCACCCAGTTTGGAGAGTGTAAATCTCTTGAGGCTTCGCTAATTTTTCCCTGATTCCCAGGAGGGGCAGGCTTTGGAGGACCCCAGAAGCGGAGCGGGCGGCTGGCTGTCATGCAGCCTTTGCCTTCAGTATTTCCATGTGTGGGATCCACTTGCCGAGGGAAGTCAGGGCAAGTATTTTTAGCTAAGACATTTGCTTTCCTGGGACCTAGTTTCCTAGAAATGCTCTGTTCCTCCCCTTTTATGCCGTATCTTATCATTCCCCAAGATTTTTACTCCTAGGGGTGCTATTTGAATTATTTTTTTTCATCTCTTAAGCCAATTTGATTGCAAAAGGATTAAAACCCAGGTGTTAAATTTCAATGTATAGAGACAAGGTCCTACTGATAGTCACACAATACACCCTTCCCTAGCGGGGCTGACTTGAGAGCTGGGCTCTCTGCTCTGTCTGTGCTTTGGAAGGACTCAGCAATTTGAAACATCTGGTTGTCCAGGCTGCTCTCAGACGATTAGATGGAAAAGTCTAGATTTTGGCAGCACCAGAGTTCTTGAAAGCTCCACCGGTGGTTCTAGCGATCACTGGTGTCTGAGAATCGCTGCTTACTGTACCATCTGGAGTTCCTCAGGTGGGGCCTCTTGGCACCTGCTCCAGTGTGGACCTTTACGGGTTGAGCGAAGCAGCTTCCAGTCCCTGCGCCTGCCAGCTGTGTGCCTCGGGGGAGTTAATTGACTCCTCTGTGAAGTGGAGCCCTGGCAGGTTGGCTTCCCGGGCCTGGAGTCCCTGGGATGGTGCCTGGTGAGGAGCTCATTCCTGCTGTGGGCTGTGACCGGGATGATGATGGTGACGCTGGACGGGCACGCCCCCTGGGCCATGGGTCAGTCTAGGCGTTTTGCACGTGCTCCCCTTTTATTCCTCTCAGTAGTCACAGGAAGTGGTCACTAGTATTGCCTCACCCTTGTCATATCGCCACCTTCATGCAAAGTGATGTATTCCTCTCAGTAGTCACAGGAAGTGGTCACTAGTATTGTCTCACCCTTGTCATATCGCCACCTTCATGCAAAGTGATGATGTCGGTAGGGCACGCCGGGGTAAATGGGGGACACTGCAGCAGGGGCTGGAGGTAATGAGCCTGGACCCCGTGCTGGGAGCCCTGAGCGTCGAGGGGTCGATATCTTGGGTGCCCCATCATTTTGACATAGCTCTGTCTTCTACACCTGGTGATGATGGTGCTGAAGAAGAATGGAAGGACAGATTGCTGTGTTGGTCTCTTACACATGTGTCACTTGTCATTGGCAGACAAGTTGAGGCGGTTCACCAGGCCTGGTTTTAACTCTTGGGTACTATCAGGGACCGAACTGTGCTCCCCCCAAATCCATAAGTTGAAGTCCTAACTCACTGTTCTTCAGAATGTGACCATATCTGTAGATTAGAGTTCTTTAAAGAGGTCCCTTAAAACGAGGTCTGTGAAGCGGACCATAACCCAATGCGAGGGGCGTTCTTAGAAGCAGAGGAAATTTGGACGAAAATATGTGCATGCAGAAAGGGAAGACCATATGGAGGTGCAGAAAGAGAGAGGCCTCCGGAAGAAACCAAGCTTGCCCGCACTTTGATCTCGGACTTCAGCCTCCAGAGCTGCGAGACAGTAAATGTCTGTCATTTACTCCCCCTGGTCTATTTGTATTTTGTTATAGCAGCTCTAGGAAACGAATACAGGGAAGATGCCTTTCTTCCACTTTCTGGAACCTTCCTTTAGGCCTTCCTTGGTTTTCCCATGCTTCTAAAGGAATGGTTTGTGAACTCTAGTGGGGTTCTGAGCACATGGAGGTCTTGAGACAGATTGCAGCTTTATCCCTAGCATTTCTCCTGTGTCGGTGGTGGGAGCAGGTAGGGCTTGAGAATGTGCATTTCTACAGGTGATGTGGATGCTGCTGGTCTTGGGCACTGTACTCCGTGACCCACTGTTCTGGCTCTCAGCAGGCCTTCCAAGCCTTGGGAACATATTGACCTTGGGGACTGGCTGCAGCCCATCTGGGTGAGCTTGCCTGAGGGGGCTGAGGTTTCAGTGCAGCCTCAACCCTCTGTGGGGCCCACTCTGCAGCGGCTGAGCATGCGCGGGCCCTCTTTGTTTGAGAAGCAGAAGGACACCGCTCTTTGTCCAGTCTTGGATTCATTCTTCCTGTGTTGTTCTGGCCTCTCCGTGTTCTGGTCTTGAATAGGCAGATACATTCCTCGGGGCCCCAAGGGGAGGAGGACAGACATTGAATGGAGTCTCCAGTCTCTGTTCTATGGCCACATTGCTTTCCCTGGCTTTGATCTTCCTGTGTCCTTCTTTTAGGGACCCTTGTGATATTATCAGGCTCACCCAGATCACTGGGCTAATCTCCCCATCTCAAGATCCTTAATGTATTTACATCTGCAAAGCCCCTTTTGCCATAGAGGGTACCATTCACAGGTTCTGGGGGTTGGGATGTAGATGTCTTTGGGGGGCCATTATTTAGGGCAACTGGGAACTGTTGTTGTTGTTGTTATTGTTGTTATTATTTGCAGTGCTGGGTATTGAACCCAGGGGCTCGTGCATGCTGTCACTGAGCCACATCCTCAGCCTGGCAACTGAGGAATTTTAAGTCAGCTCTGCAAGGGGAGAGACATCCCATGGGGATGGCCAGCTCTGCTGCTCCACAGGGCTAGCAGAGGGATGTGGAGGCCTGGGCTCAGATAGTATCATCCCAGGTGGGGAGTGGAGGTGGGGACTTGAACCGGGAGGGGAAACATTGGTGAGAATTTAGTAGTGGAGGCCGAAGGCAGAGGAAGAATTGAGGGTGACTCTGAGGTCTAAAATCACATTAGTTTCATCGGCATTGTTAATCAAGAGGAGGAGTCCAGGTCCCTCAGTCTCCTGTTGCCTGGCTCACTTCTTTCCACCATTGCGATTCGTTCGGGATTATTTCCCTGACATGCACCTGTCCTCATGTGCCCGAAGCACCGTGCTTCCCGTCAGCAGGCCCTGTGCTCCAGTGCATCCGCCCTTGACTGACTTGCTGTCTCATTTATCAGGCTGCACGTTTCTGGAGCACCGTGCAAGGCGGCTGCCAGCAGCAGGCTCTGGCTCTGTGGGCTCCATCTATTTGCATGTAAAGACCTGGGCGTCACAGGCAGCAGGTGAAGCCGGGAACCTGTGAGATTGGCTGTTGCTAGGACACCTTTCCCACTCTCCACACCTTCCTGAAGTGATAATCTCCTTGTTAACCTTGACATCCTTGGTTATGCATTTTTTTTAGTTGTTGTTTTTTTTTCTCTTTCAGGAGACCATGAAGTCTTTAAAATGGGTGTAAATAAACCCAAGAGCTGAATGTGACTTTGAAATAACTTATCAAGGAGGCGTAATTCAGCTAGAAATACCGGGAAGCAATTTTCAAGGCTCCTTGCCTGTGTATTTCCAGAAACGTGGTCTCCTTTGAGATAATGTTTCTTGCATCTGTTTCAGTAAATATCTGTTCTGTTCATTTGCTGATGGATTTTGAACCTCTCTGTCTCCTGAGTCTTCTGACTCTTTTTCTTAGTCTCCTTTATCCTGCTTATTCTTTAAAACCACGGAAAACAGGAGATTTTTTAATTTAAAAACAGGGCATAGGATGTTGAAGGGAATTTTCCCTTTTGCCTGGGAATTCTGGTTTATGTCCCAAAGCTGAGAGCAACGGGGGTTGGGGGAGGTTCCATTGTTCAGAGAGATGGTGGATGCCTCTGTGACATTAGCAAGAATGGTCTGGTAGTCTTGGCTGCATTTTTAAGGAAAAACATGTTTTCTTAGAGGAGCAAGCGGAAAGAGAGAGGGATGTTTCTTTTTTTTTCCCTACCGACAGGACTGGCTCCTGCCTGAGTCAAATGGGGAGATCTAAGCAAACTACACATAGAGCTTGGGGTGCCTGCTGGAGAGGAGGAGGCTGCCATCCCCCTCCCTGGCTGCATGCTTGCTAGTGTAGCTCTCATAGGCCTGCTTTCATACACGGGAGTGCAGATTAGTGACAGTGCTCTTCAGAGCCCTGGAATGTGGAAGACATTGACGTGCCATCTCTGGCCTGGGAGGGACCTCTGTGAACATCGGAGTGATGCCCGTTTCCTGCTCAGGGAATTCTGAGAACAGGAGGCTGGCAGGTGGGAAGGGCGGGAGAGGGGGCTGTAGTCGAGCTGGCTTCATGGCCCCCCCCAGCACGGCAAGCAGGGGTGAGACTCTTGCGGACCAGTGCAGGCCTGGGTGGTGAGGGGCCCCCTGGGGGAATTGGGCTGGCTGCCAAGGGGACCTGGCACAGAGATCACCAAGGTCAGGTCCAACAAAAGTCGCAGGAGGCCAGCCAGAGAGCCCTGGAGTGCGGAGCTCCCCCAGCAGGGCCTGGGCTGAACCCTCAGCTGGGCCTGCAGGAGAGCCCGCCTCGCATCACCTGTCAGGAGGTAACAGGGGAGAACACAATGGGTATTAGGCTGTGGCTTCTCTTGCCTGTTCTAGCCCATTCTCCCTCTTCCTTAGTCTTAGAGGAGCCAGGAGATGGGGTCGGGCTGAAGGAAGCATGGAGGACCAGCTGTAACTTCCCTCCTTCCTCTGTTAGCATCTCTCCCCCCTTTTTGGGATTGAACTCAAGGGCATTCTACCTCCAAGCTATAGCCCCAGACCCTAACCCTAACACTAACCCTAACCCTAACCCTTTTTTGTGATACTGGGGATTGAACCTAGAGGCATTCTACCTCTGAACTGTACCCCCAGACCTATTTTTTTTTAAACAGGGTCTCCCTATGTTGCTGAGAGTCTTACTAAATTGCTAAGCTAAGGCTAGTCTTGAACCTGCGATCCTCCTGTCTCAGCCTCCCAAGTACTGGGATTACAAGTGTGCACCGCCACACCTAGCTACCCCCAGCCCTTTTAATTATTTTTATTTTGAAACAGGGTCTTGCTAAGTTGCTCAGAGTCTCACTGAGTTGCTGAGGCTGGCCTCGAACCTGCAATCCTCCTGTGTCAGCCTCCAAGCATGGGGATTACAGGCATGGGCCACTATGTCTACCCTCTGTAGGGGACAAGCTGAGGGGACAAGCTGAGGAGTGGAACGAAGCTCTACGCTGGGTGTGAATGGACGTGTTCACACCGAGCTGCACTGCACCTTGTAAATCCTCACATTGAGCCGCAATTTCCTAACTTATTTTGTTCTTGTAACTGAGAGAGACTGGAAGACTAAGGAATGGTATTATCATGGGGCAGGGATGAGAGACCTGGCTGAGTGTGGCTGAGGGCCATGAGGGGAGAGAAACGAAGCTGTCACCTTTGCTCCCTGCAGGTAAATGCTCCTAAGACCTAATGGAATACAAGGCAGGTATCAGTTCAGGGACAGAGATAGGTTCCGCGAAAGGCCTGGTACTAATTGAGAGGCCTTAGCCAGCAGGTACGTGAATGTGAATGTGTATGTGTGTGTATGTGTGTGTGTATGTGTGTGTGTGTGTGTGTGTGTGTGTGTGTGTGTGTGTGTGTGTATGTGTGTGTGTGTGTGTGTGTGTGTGTGTGTGTGTGCGTGTG
>PVJS01043517.1:0-17038 GCA_004027185.1 Glis glis | reverse complement strand
GAATTAGTGGTTGCTCCAATCCTAAGACTCCAGCTCTTAGACCGTTCGACCAGCTACTGGTTCCTCTGACCCTCCACGTGCAGTCAGAACCTGGGACTACATTGCTGCAAACTGTAAGCCATCTGATAAATCCCTTTTTTAAAAATATACTCATTCTGTGTATTCTGTTAATCTAGAGAACCCTGTCTAATACACCTTCCAAGGCTCAGTCGCCAAATATAATCACAACAGACTGTTCAGTTTCCTGACTCTCTTCAGCTGGTCTGGTGAGCCACTGAATTCAGGGAATGTGTGTTACTCCCCTCTGAACTCTTACGTGAACTCTCTTGGCTTCAATCTTCTCCCTGATTGTTTCAAATGTGATCTGCCATGTGCAGCCTCAGCCACTCGGTAGGCACTGGCTGGAACAGTGTGGCAACTTTACCCCGGTTCCTGCAACACCAAACCCAGCTTGACCTCCTCAGGATGCTGCCACCGAGCTCCCTGATCACAAGCTGAGAATCACCAGCTTGCTAGGCAGCCTCTGATTCAGCTGCCTTTCTGCTCTACACAAGCTCCCATGCCATACTCTCCCACTGTGTTTCTCTCGGTCTGTTTGAGTTACCTCTCCCCCTTTTGGGGACCCAGCACCACAGCCACCACTTCTGTGGCTCCAGTGTACTATTTCTTGTCATCTCCTAGGAACACCAGATATTCTGGGTCTCTGAATCTCTGTTCAATATTGAGTTTCAGAGAACACCATCGGTCACCCACCTCTCTGAAAACCAGTATTGCTTCTGCCTCTATTCAGAGCCACAGAGCAACTGGAAGGTACTGCCTGCCTCTCCTCTGCCATCCTCGTCCCTGGGGATCTTCCTTTAGTAGTGGGCTATTACATCAGCACATCTGGATTTCCAAAAACACATGTTCCAACCTACCTGGAGGTCTATCGTTATTTCACATAATAAAGAGAAAAAAGCAAAAGAATCTGGAGGGTCACCAAATTTCCATGGATTTTCTGGAAAAGGATGAGTGTGCCTGATAGTACAGAGGTTTTAAGGATGCAGTTGAAGTCAACATAGTTAACATCACCCCAACATGTGGTGGGTGCATGGTGCTATTGATGCTGCTTATTTAATATTCTGAGAGAGCTATTTTATAAATAATGTGATGAATATTGTTTTTATTTTCATAGTTACCTTCCTCGTGATACTCATCCTATATATGTAAACCCTAAGTCATCATATATGAACAGATTAAAATATTTATGTCTTAATGGCAGGTTTGAACTTGGTTAAGACATTTGGTCTTGAATTAAATTGTCAATATTGAATTTCTCTAGGAGATAATTTTCTGGTATTGGATTTCATGACAAACATTTTCCTCCTGCTTATTTTTAAGAATCTAAAAATTTTACACTCTTAATATTTTTGTTGATAAAACAGCGTTTTTTAACAAAACCCACTCTTTCCTTTTATTTGAATCTGCAGTGTATAAAATACAACAACTGACCTACACATGTGGATGTTGTGCTGTGTTTCTATGTGCTCACTAATACATTGTGTGGTGCATGTACCTACGCCTTGCCTTGAAGAAAAACAAAGAGCAAACGGTGAGGCTGAAAAGGAATTTTTTGAAGCATCAGAAGCCGAGAGATTCAGTAAAAAGTACCGACTTTTTTCTTGGAATTTTCAAGGATACAGAGAGGGCTAGGGCTGTGTGCAGAGACAGGCATGAGCTGGCTATGTCATGAAATCTTCTTGTAGTCCAACCATGAGGCTCTGCCCAGGCAAGAGGTAGAGGCTTCAGAGGATAAGGGCACAGAGATGTTTAATGTCTGACTGGGAATCCACGACAGTGTCCTGGAATGAGAACAATTGTCCATCCTTGCAGGATGCTTACGGGGCAGTGCAACTCCCACAGCTGTGCATGGGGCATCCAATGAACAGGAACTGCAGGGGTGTGCAGTGTAGGATGTTCCCCAGGTCAACAGTTAATGTCCCTGTGAGGCAGCTTGGGATGGAACTTGAGGGAAGTCTCATGTGCCCTTGATCTCTGAACATGTTTCCACGTCTGTCTCCTTCATCATTGCTGAGATTGAGTGTGGTCACTTGAAAAGGATTCTACAGTGGTAATGCCAGAGGCTCAATAATCATGGGAAATGCTTCTGCAGGGGCCGGGTCCAGGGAGGGTTCACAGAGCATCCCTGTCCCAATGAGGGCTACTGGCCCACCAGCAGCACTGACCCCACAGCCTCTAAAAGGCCAAGCAGAGTCTGGATATTGCAAAGCCAGGACCAGGAATAGACAGAGACACAAGGACACAGAGATGTTCCCCCAAAACACAAGACACAATCAGAGTATGAAAAAACATGGCATAGAAGTTGTTTAAACACCACACACAAGAATTAAATAAAAGCTCAGAAAACGAATCAAGGGCAGAGACCAGTTCCACACAAGCAGTAGAGTGATTTTGTTCCTTTCCAAAACCATGCCCTACCCCCCAACAGGAAGACCCCACTTCCATCCCAGCCTGCCCTCTTCCCAGTGGTCCATGGGCTTTTGCAGAGATGAGCAAATACACTGAGGACATCCTATGCTGCCCTGTGCCCCCAGGAGGAAGTCAGATACATCATACTAAACATTCCTACATGCACTCTCCCCATAAACCCTGTATTCTCTGTCCCACCCCAATTCCTATGTGTCAGGAAGCAGTCATTCCAAGGAAGAAGGAGTCCCCGAGGCTTAGTTCCAGCTCCTGCAAGCAGCACAAGGCACACACTCTCCCTGGGAATGACAAAAGGACCCTGCCCTCTGCTCCCCACTTATGTCCTCAGGGGCCTCCCCCATGCAAAGCAGCCCCCAGCGTCAGGCTGAAAGCCCAGCCCTGGCTGAGGAGCCCCAGTCTCCTTCCCACAGGACCCTCATCAGAGCATGGATGTCCTGGGGCTGCTCCTCTGCCTGGTGGCAGCTCTCTGCTGTGAGTGTCTCAGGGTTCCAGGAGAGGGACTTGGCATGGGGCCTCTGGTGTGTTTGACTAATGGTGATGCCTCTTGTCCCCAGGTGTCCTGTCCCAGGTGCAGCTGCAGGAGTCGGGACCTGGCCTGGTGAAGCCCTCACAGACTCTGTCCCTCACCTGCACTGTCTCTGGATTCTCTTTAACTAGCTATCATATGCACTGGGTCCGCCAGGCTCCAGGAAAGGGACTGGAGTGGGTTGGTGCAATATGGAGTGGTGGAAGCACAAATTATAACCCAACCCTGGCATCGAGAGTCAGCATCACCAGGGACACATCGAAGAGCCAAGTTTCCTTATCACTGAGCAGCCTGAGAGCAGAGGACACAGCTATGTATTACTGTGCAAGAAACACAGTGAGGGGCTTCAGGGTGAGCTCAGACAAAAACCTCCCTGCAGGACTGCACAGGACCTGCAGGGGGCGATCACGACCCTCCAGCAGTGGAAAGGGTTGACCTGCAGGGACAGGCTCTGAGCTTTGTTGGGGTGGCTTTCTGGGCAGGCCTGCTAACCCTGGGCCTGGGTGTGATCTTCCACCTGCTCCTGCCATTCCGCAAAGGAGATGCAGGTCCCTGTGTTTTTGTTCCTGACCCAGGACAGAGGGTCTCTGGTTTTGATGCCCAGCTGTCCCTCCTCATAGCTGCTGTGATTTTTCACCAATGTCCCTAGTCTCATGTTTCTCCCTTTCCCTGCAGAGTGAGGCTGTTGCTCCTTAGGCAGTGAGGGTTAGAGGTTCTGGGCAGAGTGTGGGAGCTTTCCTTTGCTCCCTCCAGTTCCAAGTGGGTTCCCACAGTGCATATTGGATGCTCCTTTGATGCTGCAGAATCGTAATTTTGTTCTGTTCTGGTGGAAGGTAGAGCTGGATTCATTTCAGTGGAAGTTTCTCTTCATTTTCTTCATATAGAGCAGGGTGGGTGGAGGGTAGAGTTTCTCAAGATGTATCCCAAATTCTCAGGAAAATGTTCAAGGGACATAGATATCCCCCAAATGTATGACCTCTCAGAAATTCAAAGTACACATCCTTTCCCACACTGTAATAAGAAATTCAACAAATATGACCAATTTAATCTTGTTCCAGTTTATATTCCTTTCAGCGGCCTCTGACTGATACTATTTAATATCCAGGTCCTGTTTCTTCATACAAATCCCTAACTCCCCAGGTGTCAGGTCTTTTTACCTTATAACATTGAATAGTTGATATTTTGTAGAAATTTCAATAATTTTTACTTTGGTTCAGTTAGTTGTAAGTTTCAGAAGCAAATTTTAGGGGATGTGAACATTCCCAAGTGAGTATCTGCTTCCTGTGTGATATTGAGAAACTGGCAGCAGTCTAAGTGCCCAGCAGCTTGCTTATAGAACCTGTGGTATGTCCATGCCTAGGAATGCTATCCATCATGAAAAGGAAGGTTTTCCTGACTCACTACAGCATGGGTTCACAGTACTCATGCCAATGGAAAGATGCCTAATGAGTGAATCGTGCATTTTAAATCCTAGAAAATAAAAACTAATTAAATTATCTTGAAGATGATTTCAAGAAGGAAACACTGGGAGAAGGGAGTGAGTGGAGAGGGAATTACAGAAGGCAGGAGCAATGGTAGGAAAATCCACGTGTTCACTGTCTTAGGGTCTACGATGTCTACACAGGAGGGAACACCAGCAAATACTTAACCAATGTTCACTCTCATTGTGTGACATTTCGCTATGTCAATCATATATCACTTAGTCCATCTATAATAAACCAATGATAAATCATGTGAGTGGGTCTGATGGAAAGGTAGACAGTATCACGTGGATTCTCTGTGATTCCTGAAAACACATCAGCATGAACCTGGCTCTCTATACATTCATTTGGTGGATATGAGAATTCATGAAAATCACACATGCTCTCCTCGGAAGGGTTTTGCAAACATCACTAGGCAGGGTCCACTCTACCCAGGAACTGGTCCAAGAGCAGTGTACCTTAGTGTGGAGGAACATAGATTCAGATATGAGGAAGCAGTTTTATCGTACATGTCAACCCAGAAACATTGCACAAAGCATTCATGGTTTTCAATTGAACCCCTAAAAGTAGAAATAAAATTGATATCACCTACATGGTTATCTCTCTACAAGTAAAATGAAGTAAGACAGTTGTTACATAAACACTGAATGAGTGAAGCTTTTCATAGTTCGCTTACACATTAAAGAAATAATTTAATAAAATATGAACATTTTATATGCAATAATAAATAAAACAATGATTTAAGTCTTTGCTCATCAAAGCACAATCTTCTAAGGAAAATAATATGTTGCTGAATGTTATCAGTGAGCAGACTCTCCAAGTACATTTACATCTGATCATTGTACCTCCCTGACTGAGTCTTCCCTCAGGAGAGCTTGTTATATGGCAGGAGGACATGCAAATAAGGCCTCCCTCTGCTGATGAAAACCAGCCCAGCCCTGACCCTGCAGCACTGGAAGAGAAGCCCTTGCCCTGCATCCCAGGTGACGCCATTCAGTGATCAGGACTGAACACAGAGGACTCACCATGGAATTTGGGCTGAGTTGGATTTTCCTTGTTGCTGTTTTAAAAGGTAATTTATAGGGAACAAGAGATGTTGAGTGTGAGTGGACATGAGTGAGAGGCACAGTGTATGTGTGTCAGGTTCCTGACCATTATGTCTCTGCATTTGCAGGTGTCCAGTGTGCGGAGCAGCTGGTGGAGTCCGGGGGAGGCTTGGTGCAGCCTGGAGGGTCCCTGAGACTCTCCTGTGTGACATCTGGATTCACCTTCACTAGCTACTGGATGCACTGGATCCGCCAGGCTCCAGGGAAGGGGTTAGAGTGGGTTGGACAAATTCACCCAAGTGATGGTAGCACATACTACTCAGAATCTGTGAAAGGCCGATTCACCATCTCCAGAGACAACTCCAAGAACACACTGCACCTGCAAATGAGCAGCCTGAGAGCTGAGGACACGGCCATGTATTACTGTGCAAGAGACACAGTGAGAGGATCTCAGTGTGAGCCCAGACACAAACCTCCCTGCGTGGGTGCTCAGGACCAGCAGGGGGCGCTCAGGACCTAGAGGTGTTCCTTGTGGTCTAAGGACAGGAAACAGATGCACAGTGACTTTACCGGAATTTTCTTCATTTTTTTCTTTTGGTTTTGGGTTTATGTGCCTGTAACACTTTCCCCCAGGGAGTTGCTTTTTTATGTTTTGAACCTAACACGAAAACATTTTAATTAAAATATTTAATAGGAAGAATTTATGAGTTTGTACCATAAGCCTGAATAGTATAATACCAAAAGTTGAAGTTCTGAAAGAACAGAATCCTCATACCTGTAATCCCTACAAACTAATGTGTACAAAACATCAGTATTGACAAACTATTTCCCTGCACAGAGTAAAGTAAATTGAAACTATTAAAAGGCAATGTTTTACAACTGATCTGGTCATTGATTAAGGAAATACATAAAACACACCAGAACTATCCATCATTCACATTGTATGATAAATTAGTTGATAAAAACAGATGCACATGTGCAAGAATAAACCCTAAAGTACACTAATTACTCTCACACTGGCATAACATGTATGAGAAGATGACTTACACTCATAAAGAAATAGTTGAAAAGTTAAATTCATATCATTTTTTGTTCTGAGTATCCCACAGCTTTGTAACTGTGGTCATCTGAAACACAGTGCCAGCGACCTCAGTGAAAGGGGGCAAAGGTCAATGCCGTAAATCCAGCAGCCCAGGGAACCAAGCTCATGAGTCACTTGATTGTTCATAAATGCAAGTGTATGCAGGGAAATCAATTATTGAGGATGTTTCAAAATATTTTACATGGGCAAACCTTTCTCACTAATCAATATTGAAATGAGCATGTTCCAGGAAACAAAATTGCATCAAATTGCATGATACAAATTAGAACTCTCCTAAAACTCTATACAGTTTATACATTCATGTGGCAAGTGCTACAGAGGTGGAATACAGGGTATAGGGAACTGTAATAAAAATAGCATGGAAAATGAAAATAGTGTGAAAAAGCAAAAAGTTTCAACATAGGAAAACCTTTATTGTAGAGATAGTTTATAGGTAATTGTGTGGATGTAGTCCATATGATATGGCTGACTTTCACTATTATTAATTATATTTTGTTTTAATCAGCTTTATCATTGCTGGGACTAGAATATCTGACAAGCATAGCTTAGAGGAAGAAATGTGAGTTTGAGGCTCATGATTTCAGAGCTTAGTCCATGATGAGCAGGTTCTCGGCCAGGAAACATGGCAGCAGGGCTGTTGGATTGTAAAAAAAAATTATATAATGAAAATAATATTTCCCATACACATTCTTTACCACCCTGTTCACAGCATGCTGACATCTGCTCTGGGCATGGCTCACGCTGAGGAATCCAACCTCAGAGCTTGCTATATGGCAGGAGGACATGCAAATATGGCCTCTCTGTGCTGATGAAACCATCCCAGCCCTGACCCTGCAGCTCTGGGAGAGGAGCCTCAGCTTTGCATCCCCTGGTGACCCCATTTAGTGATCAGGAAAAAACACAGATGACTCACCATGGACTTAACACCTGGGCTTGGTTTTCCTTGTTGCTATTTTAAAATGTAATTTATGGAAAACTAGAAATGTTGGGTGTATGTGGACATAAGTGTGAGAAACAATAGATGTGTGGCAGTTTGCTGGCCGGGATGTCTCTGTGTTTGCAGGAGTCCACTATATGGTGCAGCTGGTGGAGACCAGAGGAAGTTTGGTGCAGCCTGGGCGGGGTGTCCCTGAGACTCTCCTGTGTGGCCTCTGGATTCACCTTCAGTGATTACTACACACATTGGGTTCACTAGGCTCCAGGGAAGGGGCTGGAGTGGGACACATTACCCTGCATGCTGATAGCACGTACTACTCAGAGACTGTGAAGGGCTGATTCACCATCTCCAGGGACAACTCCAAGAACACGCTGCACCTGCAAATGAGCAGCCTGAGAGCTGAGGACACGGCCATGTATTACTGTGCATGACACACAGTGAGGAGAACTCAGTGTGAAGCAAAGTACAAACCACCCCGCAGGAATGCCAAGGACTAGCTGGGGGAACTCAGGAAGAGCAGGGGATCCTAGGGTCCTAAGGGTTTTGTTTGATAGAAGAAAAGGAAACAGACCCAGTGTGAATTTGCTAGAAAAATTTTTGTTAAGTTCTCAGGTCCTCATGAGAACATAGAATGCTCCTCTCCTCAAAGATCACACCCAACAGTGTGGTAAGAGTGGATTACATCAGAATGTGCTGCAGTACCCAGGCTCTGACTGAGGAGAAGTTAGAGTTGCCACAGAGAACACAGGAGACAAAGTCGGGGACACCACAGCCATTTAGAACCTCTGACACCAACAGCTGCCAGACCCAGCTCAGGCCTCTCTTCTGCCTCAGGCTCATTTCTTCCTCTCCACTTTGTGTCTGCTGCCCAGGTGGATCTACTCAGCGCTTTATGGGATGTGAGGTGTACTGAGAGGTGTATATAGAGGCACAGACATGGGAGGATATGTGTATTCCCTGCAGGGAAGTGGTATGCAGGCTGGGGTGACCCAGTGATGAGTCTATTTCTGACCTTCAGTCTGTTGTTGACTGGGCCGGGAGTCAGAAGAGAAAGATGATCAGGATGCTGAGGTCCAGCAGGCCAGCACCATTCCTCATGGAGAGATGTCCTAAAAAAACCTGGGATGTCCCTCAGAGTGATGAACCAGCTCACTGGTCTGCTCCTGCACCAGGAACCAGTTGACCTAAGCCTCTGTCTCCTTCATCAGCAGGAAGTGGGGCTGCCCACCAGGTCTTCTCAAGGGTCCATGTATGCACAGTGATAACTCCAACCTACCACAATGGAGTCTGTCCAAAGTGGCCAGACCAGGATCCCTACCATGGTGTGTCCACAGCCTGATGTCCTGTTTTCCAGACCTCCATGGTTGGTGGAAGACACTCCACGACCCAGTATGATGTGAGTGAGACCTAGACCCCAGCTCTTGTGAGGGTCCTGGGAGGCAGCATTGGAAAGGTCCAGTCTGGGAAGGTGTATCAGGGCTTTGTTGCTGGACCCAGAGTCCTCCTCAGGCCACACACAGCCCCTGCTGGCTCAGGACAACCAAGGGCTTCTCCCATGACCAACACGGAGAGGAGGATGTAGCCATGCTGACCATGACAGGCAGCAGATGCACACCTTTGACAGCAGCCCCTTACCTGCATTTCTTCTATCCTGGAGCCTCCATTCCTCTAAACAAGTGAGACAATGACAGGAGTCAGAAAGGCTCCCCCACCAGGAGGGCTTGGTGGAGGATCTAGGCAGACACTGGTCCCAAGTCTCTCCCAACCTGGTCCTGATTTAAGATCAGTTTCTGCTTCTGCCCCTAGTATTCACCATGCACCGCATCTCCATGGCTGTGCTCTGTGACGACCAGTAAAAAATATAGGATTATGGTCACCATGAGTTCAGCATGGGCAACACAGTGATAGGGGCAGGGATAGAGGGTTTCCTCTAACCCTAGTGTGTATGTGCAGGTGTGGTCTTAAAGACTGAACGGGAGCTGGCTTTAAGCAGCACCTGCCTGTACCTGTGGGTTTATGAGGCTGATCTTCCACCTGAGGAGCCTAGAGGAGATGAGAATTTCCCCACACCATGGTGAGTGACCACTCTATCAGTGTGCCAGACAGTCTCCAGGGTGGAGCTTCCTGGTGATCAGTGTTATCATTGCATGGAGTCTCCCTGGTGAGGACAGATGTTAGAAAAAGCAACCCACACCTCCAAGATATTGTGTCGGAGGTCATGTTCTCCCTGACGGAGCCCCTTGAGGCAAACATATAGCCATTTCCTACGTGGCTGGAGGAGGGTGAGGAGTTCCATGTGAGCTCAGACAGTGACCTCCTGGAAGGGCAGAGCTGAACTAAAATGGCCTTGGGGCCCTCCCCACACACCAGTGGCCCCAGGAGCCGGTAGAAGGGCTCCAGGGAGGGATTTCCACTGAGGCAGAGTCGTCCTCTTTCAAAAATTATGATATTCAGTTAGATATTTGTAGAACAGCTAATATGAAATTCCTATTTGGTCAGCAGTGCTTACCTAACACATCAATGTAAGGACAACCACTTCAACAGAGGTTTCTGCTGCTTCTAGATGTTGCTCTCCTCTGAGGCTGGAGGGCAGGATGTCTATTTGCAGTCAAATGGCACTCAATGCTGGAGACACTCTGGTCCCAGGAAACAGACCTGCATGACAAGGTGTGTGTAGTGATGCCTGACACACTGGAGCTCAGAACTTCGGATCCAGTGACAGTAGAAACAGAAGTGGACCACATGGCTGAAAATACACACATGGCAACACTGCAAAGGTCTGAGCTCTGGGTCGATAGATCAGGACCTTGTTTCTGGCCCCATAGTCCTCCTCAGGCCATGCACAGCCCCTGCTGGCTCAGGATAACCATGGGCCCATCCCAGCCCAGCATGGAGGGGAGGCTGGAGCTATGCTGACCAAGTAAGCCAGTAGATGTATGACCTATCCTGGAGCCTCCATTTCTCTAAAGAATAGTTGTCCCTCCGTGGAACCCACCTGCACAGGTGAGGATATCACAGGAGCCACAGAGGTTCCCCACCAGGAGGGCGAGGTAGAGGATCTAGGTAGACACTGACCCAAGTCTCCAATCAGCCTTGTCCAGATCTGAGATCAGTGTCTGCTTCTGCCTGTAGTAGTCAGTCAGTGCAGCATCCCCATGACTGTGCCCTTGAGAACCAACAGGGATCCAGGTCTATGGTGACCCTCCCCCTGTGTCAGGACATAGTGTGGCAGCACCAACCCGGCATGGCTCCACCAGACTGACCCTCTATGGTGCATAAGAACTTTCCCTCCAAACCTGCAGAGTTCCCAGGGTCCTGAGAATAGGGCAGAGCCCGTGTCCCTGCATGCATGAAGTGAGCTTTTGTTCTGATGACACATAAAGTCGCAGACCCAGGCTGAGGTCAGCATGGGCAACACAAAGTGGTGGGTGCAGGGATGGAGGGACATCTGGAAGCACATCCACACACTCCAGCCAGTGTGCATGTACAGGTGGGAGGAGATGGGTGAGGAGATGTCCTGTGGGCACAGATGGGAACCTCCCAGCAGAACAGAGCTGGGCTGCAGGGGCCATGGTATCCTCCGAGCTCACCTGCAGCCCCAGGATCAAGTGCAGGGGTGCCAGGGAGGTATTTCCTCTGGGGATCAGTTTTGTCCTCTTACAAGAATTCTGCTCTGCAATAAGGCATTTATGATGACTATTTAGGAGAGGTAAAAATCTTATTTAGCCAGGAGTGTTTATCTAACACAATAATGTAAGGATAACTATGTTAGAGAGGCTTCAGGTACTTTTGGATATCAGTCTCCTTTAAGACTGGAAGGCAGGATACACTTACAAAATCAAATGTACTCAAAGTTAGGGAATCTCTGGTCCCAGTAAACAGATCTGCAGGACCAGCTCTGTGTGTTGATGCCTGTCACACTGAAGATGGGGACTTCGTACACAGTGATGATAGAAACAGACCTGGACCACGTGACTGAGAATACACAGCAAGCTTTTGGGGGGCTTCAGCTCCAGTAACAAGGGAAATGCAGCTCTACCCACCATGTATCAACCTTACTCAAACAAAGGAATGGGTGAGCAGGTTTTATGGCACCTGCAAGGAAGGCAGCGTCTCAGTCTCCTGTAGGGGCCCTGAGTTGCACCTACCTCTTCCCCATCATGCCTCTTCATGAGATGCCTGTCTCATCTCCACCCAGGGGTGTGTGTCCCTGTGATAAGAGAAAGTTAACTGTGGGGTACCTCGAGGACTTTTCTAGACATGTGTTTGACCTTCACATCTGGACTTTCCCCTGATCATATGGGGAGTCCCCAATATCGCTTCTGGAATAGAGCAAACTATTGTCCTCTCTCAGTGAGTTTGAGTTTAGTGACCTTGTCTTCAGTTTATGGTCTTCTTTTGCATTCCCGTTGACCACAGGTTCCCAAAACCTTTGCTGACTTCTCAGCCCACTCTCTCCAGGTGAATTTATCTGAATTTATTAACTGGGAGAATAACTTGCCGTCTTGTTCTATCATTTACCAGTATGTAAACTGCTGTGGGGCAGTTTCTGACCATGTTCTATCTACGTTTGCAGGTGTCCAGTGTGAGGTGCAGCTGGCGGAGTCTGGGGGAGGCTTGGTGCAGCCTGGAGGGTCCCTGTGAATCTCCTGTGTGGCATCTGGATTCACCTTCTGTGATTACTACATGTACTAGGTCTGCCAGGAACCAGGGAAGGAGCTGGCGTAGATCTCATACATTAATTATGGTGGTGGTAGCGCATCCTACTCAGAACCTGAGAAGGGCTGATTCACTATCTCCACAGACAACTCCAAGAATACACTGCACTGCAAATGAACGGCCTGAGAGCTGAGGACACGGCCATGTATTACTGTGCAAGACACACAGTTAGGGGACCTTAGTGTGAGCCCAGACACAATCCTCCCTGCAGGGGCGCCCAGGACCAGCAGGGGGCGATCAGGCACTTCTGGCCAATGTCATGAACTGTAGGGGGTAGGTCAGCCTTGGCAGGTGATGCTCATGATCAATGAAAAATGAAACAGATGCACAGTGAGTTTACTGGTCTTTTTTCTGATTTTCGTTAGAGGTTTCCTGCTTATCTAACATTTTTCCCCAGGGGCTTCACTTTTTATACCTTGGGCCTACCACGGAAGTACCAGGACTAAAAATATTTAACAGGAACAGTTTGAGATGGGTGTGTGTCATGATATCATATCCCATAATACCAAAAGTTGAAGTCCTGAAAGAATAAAACCTTTACATCTATAATCTATAAAATCTAAGGTTCCCAACGTTAAGTTAGACAACAATAGCACGTACACATTTTCAAGAATAATCACCCGGGTCTACTAATCACTCTCACACAGGCATACCATGTATAATGAGATGAATAATATTCATCAGGAATTAGGTGAAAGAGAGCTACTCCGTAGCTTGCACATATTAGAGAAAACATATGACCCTTCTCTTTCTGAAATTGGCTGATCTCACTTAACATAATGTTCTCCACATCCTTCCATTTTCTTGTAAATGATATTATTTTGTTCTTCTTTAGTGCTGAGTAGAATTCCATTGTGTGTATTTCCCATAGTTTTGTATTACATTCGTCTGTTGATGGACACCTAGGTTGGTTCCATAATTTGGCTATTGTGAATTGTGCTGCTATGAACATGGGTATGCATATATTACTATAGTTTTCTGGTTTCAACCCCTTTGGAATGATACCCAGGCGTGGTATAGCCGGATCATATGGTGGATCCATTCCCAGTTTTCTAAGGAATCTCCACACTGATCTCCATAGTGGCTGAACTAGTTTGCACTCCCACCAACGGTGGAGAAGAGTTCCTGTTTCCTCACATCCTTGCCAACCTTTACTGTTGTTTGACTTCCAAATGATTGACATTCTGATTGAGGTTAGATGAAATCTCAGAGTACTTTTGATTTGCATTTCCCTGATTGCTAATGATGTTGAACACTTTTTCATGTATCTATTGGCCATTTGTTTCTCTTCTTTCATGAAGTGTCTATTCAATTAGGTTGCCCATTTCTTGAATGGGTTATTTGATTTTTTCGTGTAAAGTCCTTTATGTTCTTTGTATATCCTAGATATTAGTCCTCTGTAAGAGGGATAGCTTGCAAAATCTTCTCCCATTCTGTAGGCTTTCTCTTTGGACTTATAATGGTTTCCTTTGATGTGCAGAAACCTTTTAGTTTAGTGCTATCACATTTATTAATTTTCTTGTTTTAGTTTCCTGGGCTTTGGGGGTCTTGTTGAGGAAGTTACTACCTGTGCCTAGATGTCGGTGTGTTGATCCTTTGCCCTCCTCTAGTAATTTCACAGTCTCTGGTCTAACTTCCGGGTCTTTGATATATCTTGAGGTGACCCTTATGCAGGGTTTGAGTTAAGAATTTAGTTCCATTTTTCTACAGATAGATAACCAGTTTTCTCAACACCGTTATGCACTCATGGTGTTTAGTTTTGATCTTAAGATAATTTAAAACAAATATTTATACTTTAGCAATATTGCTCCATGACATTTTTCACATTCAAATTATGAATTTTGGGTTTTTGATGTTCAGGCTTTTGACCAGTGCTTCACTCACAGACACTCTCACAGTGTGCTACACAGGGCAGTACAACCTCCAAGACCTGCAAGGAGGAAAGGCCTGGCTCCAGAGACCCCACCTCAAACACAGCTGGCCTGATCAAACCTATAGCTCCCATCTCCTTTTCAGAATTGGAATTTCCTTAGAGATTCTTCACACTGCATCAATTACTTCTCTTACTGATCAGTTACCCAAGTATGTCTGGCATGCTCTATTAACACAGGCAATAAAGTGGTTGCAACTACCTTCAGGATTTTTCTATAAACTGCACCTGAACAATGCCTGCCTCCATTTCAATATTTATCATGTGGTTCCACAAACTTTATTGGTCATATCAAAATTTAATGATTAAATTGAAGACTCTCCTTTGGTTAGAATTATCACTTCAAAAACCTAAAAAATTGAGTAACACAACTTAGAGGGAGTAAGATTTATACATCTGCAGAGTTCATGGTGTTGGGACTGGAAGCAGAGAGAGAAAGGAGACCCATTGAAATATGTATTTTCCCTGAGGAACATTCCAGGGACCTACCTCCTTTATCTATGTACTACCTGCCTAAGTTACAATCCAATAAATACATTAATCCATCAAAAATATTTTCAAATGAGGACACTGAGTGGAAGACAAGCCATTCATAGTACACCTACATGACTCCACTTATTTACATTCTAGAAAAGAATGTGCTGTCCCATGAGAATCACCAGGTGCCTGTGCAGGGTGAGACGAGGGTGGGAAGAAAGGGGATCACAGAGCAGCAGTGGGAAGCTCCTCGGGGAGATGGATGTGTCCCCTGTTTTCATCTGGTGATGGTTGCGCAGGGACAGACACCTGCCATACTTATTAAATGCAAATGCTAAGTATGTGCAGGTTACTACTGGTCAGATGAACATGACCAAGAGCGCCACAGATAGAAAGACACATGTGGCAGTAGATTAAGATTATGAGTAACACTGATGAGGTCACATAAAGGGTCAGCGCCTCCTGAACACACACCTCATGGACTCTGACTCTCCACATGTTCTACAGGACACACTGGAATGCAGAGTTCTGTCTGTCGTCATCACAGAAAGGGTGCTCAGCACATCACCTGGGAATGCAGAGGTCAGTCCCCACCTGGCTCAACATCAGATCTGTTGCCAAGTGTGGAACACAGAACCAGGCACAGTGCTGGACACAGTGTTGCGCAATTTGGAACAGAAAGAATAAGGCTTCTAAGGTTCTGTGCTTGTTTTCCACCTGAGAACTGGAGATATCCTGACAACACATGTCTTGAGTTGGGAACATAAATCAATAGAAAGTGAAATAAGTGTTGAAAGGTGACTTAAATGTTACATAGCAATGAACAATATATTGCAAATATCCTCACTACCTCCATCTCTCCAGCATGCTGACATCTGCTCTGGGCACAGCTCCCTCTGAGTCATCTACCTTGCTTTATAGCAGGAGGACATGCAAATAGGGCCTCCCTCTGCTGATGAAAACCACCCCAGCCCTGACCCTGCAGCTCTGGGAGAGGAGCCCCAGCCCTGCATCCCAGGTGACCCATTCAGTGATTGGACTGAACACAGAGGACTCACCATGGAGTTTTGGCTGAACTGGGTTTTCCTTGTTGCTATTTTGAAAGGTAATTCTTAAGTAACAAGAGATGTTGAGTGAGTGGACATGAGTGAGAGATACAGTGCTTGTGTTTTTGTTTCCTGATCAGGATGTCTCTGTGTTTGCAGGAGTCCAGTGTGAGGTGCAGCTGATGCAGTCTGGGGGAGGCTTGGTGCAGCCTGGGGAGTCCCTGAGACTCTCCTGTGTGGCATCTGGATTCACCTTCAGTGATTACTACATGAGCTGGGTCCGCCAGGCTCCAGGGAAGGGGCTGGAGTGGGTAGGTTTTATTAGAAACAAAGCCAATGGTGGCACAACAGAGTATGCAGCATCTGTGAAGGGCAGATTCACCATCTCCAGAGACGATTCACAGAGCACACTGCACCTGCAAATGAACAGCCTGAGAACTGAGGACACAGCCATGTATTACTGTACAAGAGACACAGTGAGGAGACCTCAGTGTGAGGCTAGACACAAACCTTCCAGCAGGGGCGCCGAGGACCAGCAGGGGGCGCTCAGGACCCACAGATTTTGCTTGAATCCATGAAAAGGAAATATGAAGAGTTCACTGGGTTTTTTTATTTGCTATGTTGTCAGGTTCTTGTCCATGTAAAACTTATCCTTGAGGAATTCTCTGCACTTCTGATTCTGGGCTCATGTAAATATCTGAAGTTCAGACAATAGTAAAACATACATTGTGGTAACCCCCTGACATTTATTTTAAGATGCCTTGATAGAACCTGATTAGATATCACTTTGTTTTTTTATTTAGTTGAAGTCACGGGGACATTAAACATAGATTTCCTCGTGAGAATACAGCATGCTCCCCTCCCCAGTGATCTCACCAACAGTGTGGTAAGAGTGGATTGCAGCTGAATGGGCTGCAGTAGCCAAGTCTCTCTGAGGACAAGAAGTTAGGGCTGCCACAGACAACAGAGGAGACAACGTCTGACACAGCCTCTGTCACCAACAGCAGCCAGACCCAGCTCAGGCCTCTCTTCTGCCTCAGGCTCATTCCTTCCTCTCCACTTGGTGTCTGTTGCCCAGGTGGATCTTCTCTGTGCTTTGTAGTCCTTCTGGATGTTGTTCTCCTCTGAGGCTGGAGGGCAAGATGCCTGTATGAAGGAAAACACTGCCAAAAGCTAGGGAATCTCTGGTCACAGGAAACAGACCTCCATGACCCAGGTCTGGGTGGTGATGTCTGTCGCACTGGAGACCAGACCTTCTGAGCCAGGGGCAATGAAAATGAAACTAGA
>PVJS01043515.1:0-17040 GCA_004027185.1 Glis glis | reverse complement strand
TTTTTTTTTTTTTTTTTTTTTTGCGGTACCGGGGATTGAACCCAGGGGTGTTCTACCTCCACACTACAACCCCAGCCCTATTTTTTTTTATACTTTATTTTTAAACCGAGTCTCATGAAGTTGCGGAGGGCCTCACTAGGTAGAGAGAGAGAGAGAGAGAGACGGAGAGAGAGAGAGTGAGAGAGAGAGCTGAGGCTGGCCGCGAGCCTGGATCCTCCAGTCTCCGCCTCCCAAAGTACTGGGATTACAAGCGTGTGCCACCACGCCCGGCTCTGGCTTTATTCTTTATTTTGAAACAGGGTCTCAGTAAGTTGCAGAGGGTCTCACTAAGCAGCTGAGGCTGGCTGCGAACCTGTGATCCTCCTGTCTCAGCCTCCCAAGTACTGGGATTACAAGGGTACGCCACCACGCCCGGCTATTTTTTTTTTTTAAACAGGGTCTCACTAGGTTGCTGAGTCTTGCTACATTGCTGAGGCTGGCCTTCGACCTGTGATCCTCCTGTCTGTCTCAGTCTCCCAAGTACTGGGATTTATAGGTGTGCACCATAACACCTGGCTATTTTTTTTTTTTTTTGTGGTATCAGGGATTGAACCCAGGGGCAGTCTACTTCCGAGCTACACCCCAGCCCTATTTTTTATTCTTTATTTTGAAACAGGGTCTCACTAAGTTGCGGAGGGTCTCACTAAGTAGCTGAGGCTGGCCGCAAACCCAGATCCTTCGGTCTTAGCCTCCCAAGTACTGGGATTACAAGCGTGTGCCACCACGCCCGGCCCCTGGCTATTTTTAAAAATTTGAAAAAGGGTCTGGCTAATTTGGTAAGGCTGGCCTCAAACCTGCAATTCTCCTGTCTCAACCTCTTGAGTACTGGGATTTGCAGGCGTGTGCCACTGTGCCTGGCTTTCATTTCAGACACAAACCACTCATTTCCGTAAAAAACCCTCACTTTCTTTATGGGACATTTAGAAACATGCAGAAGAGCTGGGTGTGGTGGCGTATGCTTGTAATCCCAGTACTTTGGAGGCTGAGACCGGAGGAGCAGCCCAAGCTGGGCCCCGACCCCAGCTCCTGGTGGGGCCAGCAAGTGCCTCTGGGCAACAGGGAGCTCGGGAAGTGCATATCCCACCTGCAAGTCCCTGGCATGCTGGGGAGGTCCAGAGAGCCTTCTGAACCAGTGAGGGTGCTAAGATGTCATGGGACATGACATCCGCACGTGTGGGCACAGGTTCTGTTTTCTGTGATAGCCCCTTTCAGCCCAGGGGAGGGCTCAGCTTTGGGAACTCTGAGCTGAACCAAAGCAGTACAGACATTTGCAGGAGTGACAGGAGAGGGGTGGTGAGACTGCCAGGGGACCCCGAGGTGGGGCAGGGACTAGCACTGCTAAGGTGGACACGGCGACAGTGTGAGGGAGCCAGCAGTGGAGGCAGAGGAGTGGTCAGGCCTGCTGTGTACATGCCAGGGTTCTTGTGTGCCCTGAGGCCAGGGCAAGGATGGCAGCTCCCACAGACCATGGAGCACTGCAGAAGGGTACCCCAGTCAGAGGTAATTCCGGCAACCTTGCCTCCTTTTCCTGTGAGGACATCAAGGCCAAGGAGGGTACCCTAGTCTAGTCCTAGAGTGAGGGGGCAGAGCTGGGGTCTGGGCCTGGGCCAGGCACCTCTGAGTCATTGTTCCATGTCCCTCCAGAGTCTGGCAGGACCCTGAGCTGAGGATACCCCTGGGCGGAGTCTTCTCCCCAACCTAAAAAATCAATTGCCCTCCTTTGTCCTGAGCACCCAGGTTGGGGCTGCTTTGGGGTCAAGGTAGACCTGGCACCCCAGCCACTTACCATCTGACACAGGGCAGCTGTAGGGAACCAGAATCCAGGGTGACCCTAGCTGCTACATGAGCTAACCCAGCCCAGGGGTGTCCTGTGTGGTTACCATCAAGGGAGAGGCCATGCCACAAGGCATCCAGCCTGGGGGTGACCTGTGGCCCCCAACACCCTGTGCCTTGCTCTCATGTCTGCCCTCCAGTTAGCTCAGGCTGGCCAGGGCCTCCTCTCCCCATGGATACCTCTCTCTATATAAATGCATCCACGACCCACATCAGGCTCCCTACTGTGGAGTCACATTGGCAGACCAGTTTTGCATGGCTGAGTCAGCCACTGTGCTCATGACAGGCCACACCCAACTTCTCAGCAAGGAGGGATGACCCTTACCCGCAGGGCGGTGGTGAACTGGGCTTCCGCGTTGTCCATGCAGTTGACAGAGACGCAGTACAGGCCCTGGAAGAAGGCGCTGTGGTCAGGGAGGTCCCTGGGGCCCAAATCAGAGTGGCAGCTGGCCCAGGGCTGGCATGGCTACCCAGGTCAGTTTAAGAAGGGACTCTACCCAACCAGCCACTTCCAGCTCTACCCTGATAAGAAGGAAGATGATGCTCTTGATTATCCCGCCTCTCCAGACCCATTCAGCTGAAACTCCAGGAGATGCTCCCTAGAACAAAGCTCACTGGGAAGGCTCCAGAACCTGCCTGGGGTGCAGTGTGTCTCTCATTGACAACACTCTGGAACATGCCTGGGTGGTGGTATGGGGCTCTTCACTGGGAAGACTCCGGATGCTACCGGGGTAGGTGGGGGTGTCACTTACCAGCAGTGTGTGCAGCTGTGCTGCGTGGTTGGAGAAGAGCCGGGGGGACTGCTGGCACAGCTGGCAGACCTGTGAGATCTGTGGGGAGAGCACACGGGGGGTCATGGCCCATACCCTGGGACCCGGCATACCCTGCCTGCATGACCTGGGTGCAGAACCCTGGGGCAAAGTGCAGCTCTGACCTCCCTGTGCATGGTGACCTGTCTGTGACCTGCTTTCGCTCTTTCCAACATGTGTCCTGCCTGCAAGTGCCTTTGCCCTGTTCAAGGCCCAGGGCCTCTCAAGAAGGTGGGTGTCCATAATTGTGAGCGTGGGGCAGGAAGGGGTGTGAGGATCATCACCAGGCGCCCCAGATCCCTGGCTACCATGAGTAACATTCTCTGGACATGCAAGTTTTGGGGGACAGAACATTGGATTTTGTGTCAATGGTCACTCCACTCCATCAGTCACAAGTGTGCAGGGTTGTGAACTGCAGAGCAACAGTGAGGTAACAGGACGTCCTGTAGATACGAACCTGGCCAGTTCAGTCTCCTGTATTGATGCCTGAGCCTTGGCAAACTCCAACCACTGCTTTAGCTTTCCCACCTGTGTGTGTGTGAGTGCTCACATGTAGCCCCCAGCCTACCTCCTGCAATGCAGTGGCCTTGTGGCCCGTGACGAGCCGGCACATGATGATGTGCTCCAGCAGGATCACTTGGAAAGAGGACAGGATGGGGCTGCAGTCGAGCACTGGGGGGGAGGGGGAGAGAGCCAGGGGTGAGCACACAGGGCAGCTGGAGATATTCCAGGGGGCCCTCGGCCTTCACCCACCCCAAGCACCCCAATCCCCACTCTGCCCTGATCTGTCAGTTGAAGAGATGGACCTCAAGCTCGAGGCTAACTGTGAGAGTGTTCTAAGAGTAAGAAATCTTGGCTGGTTCAGTGGTAGAGCATGTGCTTAGCATATACAAGGCCCTGGTTTCCATCCACAGCAGAAAAAAGGAAGAAAAAAAAAAACACCACCCTCTGAACTACACCCCTAGCCCGACTTATTTTTTATTTGCAACAGGGTCTAAGTTGCTGAGGGCCTTGCTAAGTTGCTGAGGCTGTCTTTGAACCTGCAATTCTCCTGTCTCAGCTTCCCAAGTTCTGGGATTATAGGCGTGCGCCACCACAACCATAAGAAGCAACTTTTGACGGAGCATGGTGGTATATGCCTGTAGTCCCAGCTGCCTGGGAGGCTGAGGCAGGATGATCGCTTAAGCCTAGGAATCCGAGGCCAGCCGGGCCACAGGGTGAGACCCTGGAAGGGTTTGTTTAGAGGGTCATTCAGTGTCCAGTACATGCTTGAGACAACTTTGGACACAGCAGGTTCTAGAAGTGCTGAAGTTTCCTTGGGTCTCAAGTCTGTGTGGCAGGGCCTCTGGCTGTGGTGGGGAACCTGGGAAGCTCTGAGCAGCTATCTGCTGAAGTCTACCCTAGCCTAGCTGGAGGGGAAGAGAACCACAGTGCCCTTGGGCACCAGTACTCTTCTGCCCTGAAGACTATGCCAGCAGGGCAGAGAGAGCAAAAGAGCAGATTTACAACAGGGCGCTGAGCCAGCCACACATACTGGGGGCTTTGGGTTTGTGCTGCACAAAGGGCCTTTGTCCCACAGGATGGATAAATAGCCCAGCATCTGCAAAGAACAGGACCTGCCACCGGTCAGTGAGGGCAGAGTGCTGACTGCAGCTTCACCCAAAGTATGTCCACATTACAATACCCATAACAAGTGCAAAAGCAGCCAGCACCTGTCTCAAATGAGCAACACCATCCTGGCAGGTACCGAGTGGGATCCTGCTAACATACATGGCACCTGTGCAGTCAGGGAGGACAGGCCTGGCCTTGCTCTGCTGTGGTAATTCAGGGACAGAGCCTGGGCAGGTGCCATCTGGAAGGGCACCATGCACTCGCAATGGTCCCTGCCTAGCTTACTCTTGAGCTTCTCCAGCTGCATGAGGGCCTTGTCTGTGTATTTCTGTGCCTTCTCCAGGTAGCCGGCCTGCATGGAGTGCATCACTGTCACCTGGCAAGGAGATCAGACAGCAGCGGTCAACAGGGCCCTCTCCCCGCCCCAGCCCAGGACCAGGGGGACTCACCAAGTAGACTAGCACGCACATGTGCTCCTTGGGCAGCCAGTGGAAGAGGTCGGCAGGGTTGCTAGGCAGGATCTCATCGTCGTGCAGCGTGGAGATGGTCTGGATGCACTGCTGTAGCTGCTTCAGGCACGGCTTCACGCTCTTCACCTGCCAGAGCAGCACTGGCACCGCCTGAGCACCACCCACTCCCACCTTGCCACCTCTCTGCCTGTCCTCCAGGGGCAATCCCACGACAGTCTGGACACCAAGGCTGTTGACAGACACTACTACAGTTGCATCTGGCCTTCCTGTGGTCAGACCCAAGGAGATGGGAGAGGCGTGGCAGCCCATGGATGCCCCTGTGGCCAGGAAGTGGCCTCCCACACCCAGGAGTCCTGCAGGTACCCTGGATCCTGCCTACTGGCCTATCTGCATCAGGAACCCCGTCCTGAGGTCCCACAGGACACCTGTGGCCCACAGAACCCATGAAAACCACTGGCTACAGTGTCTCGTTATATGCCGAATGAGGAGCCCAGCCTGATGAGCAGAGGTGGGCATGGGGAGGGGGTGAGTGAGCTCCTGACTAATGAGAGGCTGCTCAGTGCTTCCAAGACCCTTGCTGCTGCCAAGACCCAGAGAGGCCCTCGGGGACAGGGTAGCCCCATCCTGAAAGGCTGGGACGGGTACAAGAACACCTGACTGCCTGCATGTGCTGGCAAGTGCCAACCCCTCGAAGTGCCTTCTCAAGGCTTCCCTGACTGGTCCCTTGGGGACTGTGCCTGCTCATGCTCAAGACCCACTGTCCCAAGAGCTGCCCCACCACCTTCCTATGAGAGGCACCACATACCTGCCCGGCGTCCAGGTAGTGGGTCACCTGCAGCACCAGGAAGAAGACACGCAGCGATTCCTTCTGGATGGGGTTGCCCTGCCAATTCTCCACGATCTGCCCACACAGTGTCAGCAGAGGGTGCACCTCCTGCAGCTTGCGCTCCATCAACAGCAGCTGGGGATGGAGGCAGCGCTGGCTCCAGAGGGCTGATGGGTGCAGAGCTTCCCGCCTGCCCACCTGCCTCAGGGGATCGCTACCACCAAACAGGAACAAAGCCAGGCTCAGAGAAACTGAGCCCAGGGTCCTTTCTCAGCCTGAACCCCAAAGCCTGGGCCTGAGTTCAACCTTGGAAGCTCTACCCTCAAGGCTGCCAGCCATGCCTAAGGGTCTGACAAGCCAGAGGCTGTGCCATGGAGAGTGGGGGGCTGTGGGCAGACCAGTGGGGCCAGTCCCACTTCATACACAGGCTGAGCCCAGCTCTCCTGCCCAGCCTCAACTTACCATCCCCTTGCTGAGCAGGAACAGTGCCCTGGAAAACAGAGATAAGAGTCAGGTCTGCCAGGGCCCAGGATCCTCCCAGGATAGCTGTGGCCACCTAATGTCCGGGGGACCTAATGCACTGCCTCAGGGAATGGCCCAGTTGGTGACAATGAACAACCCCCAGCAAGGTTTGCCTCGTTTATAAGACTGCTGTGTTTGTCCTATTCTATCTTTATTTACTTTCCTATGTGACTTAAACTCACTCGCATTGTCTAATGTTCTGGGCAGGGTAGAGGAGGCATATTTGCTGTGTCTCAACGGCTGACACAGCAGACACTGGGGCTGGCACCAGGGCACACGCACAGCCACTGTTGCCTGGAGCCTCTTACTAAGGAGGGTTCTCCTGTGGGGGACAGATGACAGATAGATCCTCACAGAGGGTATACAGGGAGTGCATAGCATTGGGCCCCTGACCCCAGTCTGTAGGCACTCTTAGTAGTTTTGTATGTTATGTGACCCTATGTCCCTTCTTTTACACACACACACCACTGACTTGGCTTCCTGTTCCTCGTCCACAAACTCCTCAGCGACCAAGCAGGTGGGCTCTAGGTCGCCTGCAGTTAGTGCCATGCATGCCCTGTGCCTGAGGGTGCACCTGTGCCACGATGGGTGTTAGCTGAGCAAATGTACCAGCACCTTTTACTTCAAGAGATGCTGGAAAAGTGCAAGTGCAAACTCTATAGATAACACTAGCTGCCACTCACCCTCTCCAGCCTTTTACTTTATAAACCAACAGGGTGAAGCACTGTAACTCTAATCTGCATGTCTATTGTGTGAAAGGGAGGGCCTCTTTTAACACTAAGATTCCATTTCTGCTTGTGGTCAGGAGTCCAGAGGGGGCATGGGCGGGCCTACCGTGTATACTCAGATCCAACCACCCGGGCATACTCTGCCCCCACGCCCAGGAGGTCGCAGGCTGACACCAGGTCCTTTTCAAGTGTGTGCAGTTGCTGAAGGGGAGAAAACACAATGACCACTGCTGTAAAACCCATCTGTCTGTCTCACAGCACCTGGCCTTGCTGTTCTACTGAAGCAAGTTGAACACAACTCCCCCCATGCCAATAAAATTGCTCGGTGATGCTGGGAGTGGTGCTTGTAATCCCAGTACTTGGGAGGCTGAGACTGGAGGATCGCAGGTTCAAGGACAGCCTCCGCAACTTAGTGAGACCCTGTTTCAAAATAAAGAGAAAAAATAGGGCTCGGGCCGGGCGTGGTGGTGCACGCTTGTAATCCCAGTACTTGGGAGGCGGAGACTGGAGGATCCGGGTTCGCAGCCAGCCTCAGCTACTTAGTGAGGCCCTCCGCAACTTAGCGAAACCGTTTCCAAATAAAGAATAAAAAATAGAGCTGGGGGTGTAGTTCGGAGGTAGAACGCCCCGGGTTCAATCCCCGGTCCTGAAAGAAAAAATAGGGCTCGGGGTGTAGCTCAGAGGTAGAATGCTCCTAGGTTCAATCCCTGTACCTGGGATTACAGGTAAAGGCCTGTAATATCAACACTTTGGAGGCTGTGACAGGAGGATCACAGGTTCAAGGCCAGGCTCAGCAACTTAGTGAGACCCTGTTTCAAAATTAAAAATAAAAAGGGCTGGGGGTGTGTAGCTCAAAAAAAAAAATTGCTGTGTCAGTTCTCAGCTAAATTAACCAAGTTATCTCATCAATGTTAATTGCTGTGGGTGTTGAGCTCCATCTCGCCTACCATACATGCACTGAAACTTAATGGTGTATAGAACCAGCAGTGAATGATCGTGGGTGTGACCCCAGCTGTGAGTGCTTCCGAGGGGTCTTCTGAGGGGTTCCAATCAGAAAGGCACCCCTCATGTGCTCTAGGCTGACAAGGAAGGATCCCCTCAGGGGCAAGCATCTAGGGGAGCTTCACATCCAAAAGCCTTGATGGGCAGAAAGGGACAGGAGCTCATCAGACTCTGGGAGATATCTGCAGGGATTCCCTGAGAGCTCGGGCTCCCCTATTCCATTTATACATCACCTATCCACTCTGTGACCTGGGGCAGGTAAGTCACTGCCTGGCCTGCTTCCTCATCTGTCAGTGGGCACAGGTATGTGTGGGAAGATTAAAGGAGACTCCATGTGTGTGGGGACCTAAGCAGGCCTGTGAGGGAAGGGCCCCCAAACCGGGGAGCATTCCTGGCTCAGGGTCCACGCACTGTGTGCAGAGGCAGGTGACAGGGCTGTGTCTCAGAGGGGGCCAAGAGGGCAGGCTGACTTAGGATGAGAGCCTCCTGGGGTACGTAGAAGAGCAGAGGCCTAGCACAGGGTGGAGCCAGAGCACCCTGCAGCACAGCCAGGAAGTCTCAGACCAGGGAGCATCTCAACACCACCTACATCTGGGGAGCTGAAAGGAGGCTGAGGGGTACAGCGTAGAGGGTGAGGCTTTGCCCCTGTAGCCCCAAGTGAGGTTCTGGGAGATAAGGCTAGGCTTGGCTAGAACATTCATTGCCCCTGGAATCTCCATGCACAGTGAGGCAGGGTCTCACTATGTGGCCCAGGTTGATCTCCAACTCCTGGGCTTAGGCCTCAGCCTCCGGAGCAGCTGGGACCAGGTAAGTGCCACCTTGCCAAGCTCTCTGTGCCGCTCTTAAAGAACGTAAGAAAAAAAAAAAAAAAGAGAACTCAGAGGACCTATGGCAGGAGACGCTCCAAACTTCAATGAGCACAGGCCAAGGGGAGTGGCCAGGAGGGAGGGGAACTCCAAGATGACCACGGAGCACGAGGTCCCATGGCACCCAGGAAACAGCGCTTCTGCTCACTGCCCCCCAGGCACTAAGGCACTTCACAGAGTCTTGGGTGGTGCCAGGACCAGGCTGGGGGGTTTGTCAGCAGGTGCACCCACACCCTTGAGTGGAGCCTGTGTGCCTGCTGATGCAGCCCCAGTACTCACAGCGAGCTGGAAGAGCAGGCGGCAGTGCCAGTATGGAGTTTGCTGCGAGATCTGGATGGCTTTCCGCAGCAGTGGTTTTGCTGCATCGACGGAGTTCTGAAAGGAAAGCCAGGTTTAGGGAGGGACAGACGGGTGCCAGTCAAGCTGGGTTCCTCCCGCTGCAGTTGCTGTGCCACCAGCCGCTCCTGTCTAGGCTCACCAAGGGCTTTCTTGGCTTGCCAACTTACTTTATTAAAAGGAAAAAAAAAGATATTTCACTGGACTTGTTGGCTGGTAAGTTTTTGTACTGCTCTTAAAATAATTTCTCATTCAAATAAACTCAAAGTTGCTTCAGTTCATAATCCTGCACTGTCAAATGAGATGCCAGTTCCCAGCATGGTGTTCTAAGGGAGGTGCCAGGGCACCAAGTGCCCAGTCCCCAGTGCCTGGGCCACCTTGAGAGTCTTAATTCAAGGGTGATGTGGGAGGGAAGGGAGGCAATTTTCAGCTGCAACTCAAATCAGCAACCAGATGAAGAAGGCAAACTATGTGAACTTGTCAGGCTAGGAACAGGACTGTTTTCTCAGTATTCTTCAGTAGGAACAGGTTCTGCTGGCCCTCCTTATTAGCAAACGATTACTCATGAAAGCCCTGGTACCAGAGTGCAGGAGGGAGAAGGTACAGTTGGCTCTCTGGGTTCTGCATCTATGGATTCAACCAGCTATGGATCAAAAATACTTGGGAGAAAAACTGGGTCTTTACCAAACATGTACAGATGATTTTCTTCCTTATTATTCCCTAAGCAATACAGTATAACAATTCTTTTGTTTGTTTTTGTGGCACTAGGGATTTAACCCAGGGGCATTCTACCTCTGAGCTACACCCCCAGCCCTTTGTATGTTTTGTTTTGAAAGAGGGTCTTGCTAGGTTACTAAGAGTCTCATTACTTTACTGAGGCTGTCTGTACCTGAACCTGTAATTCTCCTGCCTCAGTCTCTCAAGTACAGGGATCACAGGCATACACCACCACGCCCAACTCCAGAGATGGTTTAAAGTATATGGGAAGCCAGGAGTGGTGGTGCACACCTGTAATCCCAGTACTTGGGAGGCTGAGACAGGAGGAGAGCAGGTTTGAGGACAGCCACAACAACATAGCAAGACTGTCAGCAACGTAGCAAGACCCTGTTTCTTTCTTTCTCTCTCTCTCTCTCTCTCTCTCTCTCTCTCACACACACACACACACACACAAAGGGGGGGCGGGGGGAGTAGCTCAGAGGTAGAATGCCTCTGGATTCAATCCCCAGTCCCACAAAAAGAAACAAACATACACACAAAAAATGTGTATGGGAGAGGGACTAGAGGTGTAGCTCAATAGTAGAGCATGTGCTTATTATTAGCAATTATGAAGCCTGGGTGCAATTCCTAGCCCCATGAAAATAAAAATAAATAATAAAAAAGTCTACAGGAGAGCTGGGCGTGGTGGCGCACGCTTTTGATCCTAGTACTTGGGAGGCTGAGACAGGAGGACCGTAGATTCATCGCCAGCCTCAGCTACTTATTGAGGCCCTCTGCAACTTAGTGAGACCGTTTCAAAATAAAGAATAAAAAATAGGGCTGGGGGTGTAGCTCAGAGGTAGAATGCCCCTGGGTTCAAGCCCCAGTACTGGAAAAAAAATTAAAAATAGGGCTGGGGGTGTAGCTTGGAAGTAGAATGCCCCTGGGTTCAATCCCCAGTACTGCAAAACATAAAAAAAAAGTCTGCAGGAGGATGCATGTAGGTTCTGTGCAAAAATACCATCATTTTATAGAAGGGACTTGAGCATCGTCAGGTTTTGGTATGTGAGGGGAATTCTGGAACCAAATACTGAGGGATGACTGTGATTTGAATTATTAAAAGCCAGAAAGGAGCAGGGCGTGGTGGCACATGCTTGTAATCCCAGTACTTGGGAGGCTGAGACCGGAGTATCCGGCTTTGCGGCCAGTCTCAGCTACTTAGTGAGGCCTCCGCAACTTAGTGAGACACTGTTTCAAAATAAAGAATAAAAAATAGGACTGGGGATGTAGCTCAGAGGTAGAATGCCCCTGGGTTCTATCCCCAGTTCCCCCCGGCAAAAAAAGCCAGAAGGGGCCAGTGGTGCACACATGTAATGTCAGCTACTCAGGAGGCCAAGGCAGGAGGATTTTAAGTTCAAGGCCAGTCTGGGCAACTTAGTAACACCCTGTCTCAAAATAAAAAGGGGTAGGATGTAGCTCAGTGGTAGAGCATTCCTGGGTTCAATCTCCAGTACCATACACACACACACACACACACACACACACACACACACACACACGAAAGGATTCCAGCTCCTGTGAGCCCCAAAGTGCCACCATGCCACAGCCCCAGAGACATTGCTTCCAGAAGCCTCAGTATGTTCTTACCTCTTGACAGTACAATTCAGACAGCAGACTTGCTGCTTCAAATTTAACATCTTCAAACTGTGGGATCTAGTGACGTCCAGTTAAGGAAATAGACATTGCAAAATGTGAGTTGAAAGGGGTCACAGATCAGGGTTCTGACGATGCAGAGCTGTGTCTGGTGTTTCAATCTGTCATACCCCTAGTGACCACTGAGCTTGCTGCAGGCCGGCATGGAGCCAGATGGTAGGGTTTGAAGGGAGACATGAAAGAGTGGGGCAGGGCAGAGTGGGGACTCTCTAGGTGGTTCATGGGATGCCTGAGCTCATAGGGTGTGCGTGCCTTACGAGGCGGGATTCTAGCCTCTAACACGTTCCTTTTAAGCTGGGTGTAATGGCAGACACTTGTAATCCCAGTACTTGGGAAGCTGAGACCAGAGGATCTGGGTTTGCGGCCAGCCTCAGCTACTTAGTGAGGCCCTCCGCAACTTAGTGAGACCCTTCTTCAAAATAAAGAATAAAAAATAGGGCTGGGGGGTGGAGCTTGGAGGTAGAATGCCCCTGGGTTCAATCCCCAGTACCGTAAACAAACAAACATGTTTCTTTTATCCAAACAGCATTCCTTCAAGGAAAAAGACAGGGCTGGGAGTGTGGCTCAGTGATAGAGTGCTTGCCCAGCAGGTACCAGGCCCCAGGTTCAATCTCCAGTGCCACAAAAACGGGAATGGTCGCAACAAGAAAAGGATACTTGCTGTGATATCAACCACTGAAAGAGAAAGAAGAAAAGGATTAATTCTAAAGCAAACACTGGGCACCTGGTTACTAGTTCACTCTGGAGTTAATATAGCCCACCCCCCACCCATTACAGGTGTTCAGTTGAACAGGAAGGTGGCCTGCTCGTCCTGGGATGACGGGCTCAACCTCCCTCCACCATAAGTGATATTTAAAAGACGTGTGGTTGCCAGGCGTGGTGGCGCACACTTGTAATCCCAGTACTTGGGAGGCTGAGATGGGAGGATTCGGGTTTGCACCCAGCCTCAAGCTACTTAGTGAGGTCTTCCGCAATTTAGTGAGACCTTGTTTTCAAATAAAAAAGAAGAAAAAATAGGGCTGGGGGTGTAGCTTGGAGGTAGAATGCCCCTGGGTTCAATCCCCAGTACCGAAAAAAAAAAAAGATGCGTGGTGGTACTGGGCATGGTGGCGCACACTTGTAATCCCAGTACTTGGGAGGTTGAGACAGGAGGATCACAGGTTTGTGGCGAGCCTCAGCAACTTAGTGAGGCCCTCTACAACTTAGTGAGATCCTGTTTCAAGAAAAAAGAATAAAATCGGGCTGGGGGTATAGCTCGGAGGTATAATGTCCCTGGGTTCCATCCCTAGTATCCCCCCCACAAAAGATGCGTGGTGGCACACGCCTATAATCACAGGACCTGTGAGGCTGAGACAGGAGGATCATAGGTTCAAGGACAGCCTCAGCAAGTAGTGAGACTCTCAACAACCTAGCGAGACCCTGTTTCAAAATAAAAATAAATAAGACTGGGGGTGTAACTCAAAGGTAGAATGCCCCTGGGTTCAATCTCCAGTATGACACACACACACAAAAATAGGGCTGGGGGTGTAGCTCGGTGGTAGAGTGCCCCTGGGTTCAATCCCCAATACCACAAGCATGGTGGCACATGCCTGTAATCCCAGTCCTAGGGAGGCTGAGACAGGAAGACCACAGGTTAGAGGCCAGCCTCATCAATTTAGCAAGACTCTGTTTCAAAAGAAAAAAAATAAAAAGGGCTGGAGGTGTAGCTTGGAGGCAGAATGCCCCTGGGTTCAATCCCCAGCACCCAAATCCAACCAACCAACCAAACAAACAAAAGACACATGGAAATGAGCAAAGTTGGCCTCACAGGGAAGGGAAAAGCTCCAGGAAGGAGCAGTGTGGGCAGTAGCTGGATGGTTCTGTGGACATGCACGAAGAATGAGGTTCAGACAATAGGCTCCAAACCAGGGGCCACTCTACCCCAAAGTTCCACATCCTAATAGGCTCCTGGGCCAATACACCACACCACCCACCCTCTGTTGGAACACTGCCAACCCACTCGTCTCACAAACATTCACAGAGCTGCTGAGGCCTGGAGAGTCCTGGTGGTTGCAGGAAGGTGGGCTGGACCTGAACTGAAGGCCCTAACACCCTACTCCAGGATGTACTGGATGGGAGGGCACATGGGGCTGGGCATAGATAGGCAAGAGTGTGGGAAATGAGACGAGGGCTACCCAGCTAAGGGGCAGCGGGAGGTGCTCTGGCAGAGAAGAGCTCCTGAGAAAGGCGCAGAGGGCCAGGAGTTGGCCTGGAGGCTGACAGGTCTCTCTCTGTAGCACTTGTGTGGCAGAGGTGGCTGTGGGTCAGAGGGGAAAGACTGAAGTGCCGGCCAGATCACAGTTCTAAAACTGTCCCAGATTTACCAAGGAAATGCATGGGGGGTGGAGGAACCAGTGAGGCCTGGAGGTCGGCAGCTGGGGGCGGCCTTGGAGCTGGAGGCACCTCTGGGGCACACAAGGGGTGGCTGCCAAAATGACAAGAACACGAAGGTGTTGGTGCTGAGAGCTGTGCCTACATGACACCGGTCAGTCAGCAGGGGGAGCTGTGGGACCGTGAGAGGGAGCTGGGGAGGGAACTGGCTCCTAACTGGCAAGGTTGCATGGGACAAGAGGGCAGCAAGGCATTGGCCTCCTCAGTCCCCTCTTAAGGCCCCCTGCAGCACAGACAGAGGGGCTCCGAAGTCTCCCAAGGGTCAGGGCCAGACCGCGGCCAGGAGTGCAGCCCTAGAGGCAAGGCTCACCACCTGGAACCCTGTGTGCGGACAGCACGGTGATGTGGAAGGGGGGGAGCTGGTCAGGGCGCTTTCCAGAGGCTACTCCAGCCAACCTTGAAGGCCAGTTTTGCAAGAAAACCTCTGGGAGGGAGAGCCACTCATGTAAGAAGAGAGGATGCTGTGGAGGAGACGGTGTCAGAGAAGCTGGGCTGGAGCCAGGCCAGAATGCCACCCAAGATTCAGCCATTCTGAGACCCAGCCACTACAGGGCCAGCAAGGGCTTACATGAAAGAGGTGCCCCTAGAGTCCTGAGTAAACAGTGTGCCAACCTAAAAGAAAAGCCACCACTGGCTTGGGTGGCCGAGTCAGAGCTGGTAAACCTGGCACCCATGGCCTGGTCCCGCTAGGACTGTCGTAAATGACGATGATTCCACTCTGGGTCATTGCACCCAGCAGAGGTAAGTGAGGTGATGCAAGGCTTGGGTAGGAAGGCCTTCCTGTCAAGGTTGTAGCCCCAGGATGCTCTCGCTCATCCCTCACTGTGCACTTGGGGTCTGAGGCTGAGGACAGACCCATGGGGGTCTTCTGTGGGAGGTATCCAATTACCCGTTGCTCCATGTCTAGGAAGCCTGGGCCTCTGAGGGCTGTTGATGTCTCCTTATAACAAAGGCTTTTTTTCTTTCTTCTTTTGGGGATTTTGTGTGGTTAACATAGATCCAGTAGGCAGTTGGGCTGGTCCTAATTTCCTCCTGACCCTACTGACATCTTTTCTTTATGAGCCAGATGTGTCTGCTAATGATCCGCTTCCCTCTCTGCCAGCTCCCTGTTTTCTACATGAGGACTGGGAAGGAGAGGTGGGTGAATGGGAAGTATCTTGCTCAAAGGTTCAAGACATGGACTTTCTCTTCCAGAAGGCCTCCCATACCAGCGCCACTGGGTGTCAGGAGGGTTGTGTGGAGCCAGAGCACTGGCTTCAGGAAGGCATCTACTATGTGAGTTAGCAACACGTCAAGCCTTTCTTTCTTTCTTTCTTTTTTTTTTTTTTTTGTGGTACTGGGGATTGAACCCAGAGGCATTCTACCTTCGAGCTACATCCCAGCCCAATTTTATTTATTTGGAAACAGGATCTCGCTAGGTTGATGAGTCTCACTACTTGTTGAGGCTGTCCTTGAACATGCAATCTTCCTGTCTCAGCCTCCCAAGTACAAGGATTACAGGCATGCGCCACCATGCCCTGCTCATCAAGCCTTATAAGAAGTTAGGTCCTTGTGCTCTTTTTTTTTTGTTTTGTTTTGTTCTTGTGGTGCTGGGACTGGAACCCAGGGCCTCTGACATGCTGGGCAAGCGCTAACCGCTGAGATATACCCTCACCTAGACCCCAGTGCCCTTGAACATCCATTTCCCAGGCTCACTGGCCTGCTACCCTGCTCTCATATGTGTAGAAGGCCCCATGTGTCACTTGAAGGTAGGGATACACCTGTGAAATGCACTGTGTAAGCATCAGAATGTGCTTACACAAAGACAGAACATTACTAGACCATATAATCTTATAGGACTACCATCATCTATGCAGTTTGTCATTGACCAAAACCTCATTATGGGGGACATTAGATAGAGGTTCTTGATGTGCCACCTCAACCAATGCTGTGTCGCCAGTGCCTACAAAGGCTGATGTTAGCAGGTGCTCAGGAAACACCTGCTGTGTGCGCAACGGCTCTATCTACTCAGATGGCAGTTTCTCTAGCTTCCTTATGAGTAAATAGCCACAGAACCAAGGCTTATGATTTCTAGACATGCAGCACCATTCCCTCTTAATCCATGACCCATGTCTTTTTTTTTTTTTGCGGTACCGGGGATTGAACCCAGGGGCATTCTACCTCCGCGCTACGCCCCCGGCCCTATTTTTTATGCTTTATTTTGAAACCGGGTCTCACGAAGTTGCGGAGGGCCTCACTAAGGAGAGAGAGAGAGAGAGAGACAGGGAGAGAGAGCGAGAGAGCTGAGGCTGGCCGCGAACCCGGATCCTCCGGTCTCTGCCTCCCAAAGTACTGGGATTACAACCGGCCTCATGACCCTTGTCTTGACCTATGAATTCACACCTGCAGCTGCAGGGCGGGTCTGGGATCAGGATGGGACAATCACTTCCTCAGCACTGTCAGTCTGACACTAAACAACTTCACTTTTGTATCTTTGTAAGATTTGTGTGTATGTATGGGTGTGGGGGGGTACTGGGAAGTGAACCCAGTATTCCACTTCTGAGCTACACCCTCAGCCCTATTTTATTTTTTTAATTTATAAATATGTAATATATATATACATAAATATACATATATACATGTGTAAATATATATATATACATACAAATATATATATTTTTGGTGGTACTGGGGATTGAACCCAGAGGCATTCTACCTCCGAGCTACACCTCCAGTCCCATTTTTATTTTTACTTTGAACCAGGGTCTCTCTAGGTTAATGAGAGTCTCACCTAGCTGTAAGATTTTTTTTTTTTTGCGGCACTGGGGATTGAACCCAGGTGCATTCTACCTCCAAGCTATACCCCCAGTCCTATTTTTTATTCTTTATTTTGAAACAGGGCCTCACTAAGTAGCCGAAGCTGGCCACGAACCTGTGATCCTCTGGTCTCAGCCTCCCAATGGCTGTAAGATTTTTTTTTTAATTTTTTTTTTTTTGCAGTACAGGGGATTGAACCCAGGGGCGTTCTACCTCCGCACTACACCCCCGGCCCTTTTTTAACACTTTATTTTGAAACCGGGTCTCACAAAGTTGCAGAGAGCCTCACTAGGTAGAGAGAGAGAGAGAGAGAGAGAAAGACACACACACACACACACACACACACACACACACACACACACA
>PVJS01043514.1:0-17041 GCA_004027185.1 Glis glis | reverse complement strand
ACTATAGCACATGATGTACATACACAAACCTATAAGACTCAATCACTATCCGGAGCATGAAAGGGAGGGAAGGGGGAGGGAATAGGGTGGGATTGGAGGGAGGGCTAAATGTGCAATGTGTGCATGTATGATGTTCATACCCTGACATATATCAAAATGTATAATTACAATGCACCAATAAATGAACATAAAAAATATAGAATATATGTTATTTGGAAAAAGATGATGCCAGCCACTCATCCCTGTGATAGCAGCTTAGTTTTGGGGTATGGCTGATGTCTTCTCTGAGTTTTCATAGGATATCTGTGGGAAGATCCATTCATGGACTTCTCAGGATTTAATTGTATTATCCAATTTTTCAAAGTATTAAAAAAACATTTTGCCCCTTCCCCCAACATAAGTTCAAAGAACCTTTTATTTAGCTCTAGGGCACTAATCTTTTCCCTACTATATTCAGAGATTGTGAATAACTCTCTTACTTCATTTATGTTTCTAAGTTGAAGCTATAGATTGTGATCAAGTATCTACTAGTCATCTTTTTGGGGGCCTCCTCAGAGGTATACTGCCCTCTCAGTATTTCTCTACATTTTATCATCCTACTTTTCTGTCAGTTCTGTTACCTTTTCCCTTTCAGGTTTTTCTGTCCCTTTCATTAACCTGCAGGAGCTTGCTCTGTATCACAATATCCCCTTTGATTGTCACGCTAGGGCTCCATGGCCCTTGCTATTCATCTGTCATGAAGCTTCTTTGTCATCTAGTCCTTGTATTATGACTCAACTGACTGCGTGTTTTTCTTTCTCTGTAATGCTAGGGATACTCAGGAGATGGTTTACGTGCCCCAAATCACATTCCAAAGCTATTCAGAATTATTCTTTTCCTCAGGCTAAAATTCCAGTGGTCTTGAGCCGGAAATATAGGTGATTTTATAATTCTAAACTTGTCCCTCAGCTTATATTGGGACAAGTTTGAAGGGCCAGAATGCTTCACTAAAAGTTCATCAAAGAGAATTCTTTGACAAATGAGAAATTCTTTTGTCTTAGTGTTGTCTTTTTATATTGTTATGTATTTTGAATTTAAAAAAATTTTTGAAGAACAATTTATGAGTATGTAGCATTGTAAGACATTGGGCTAAGTGCTGCAAGAATTAAAAATATTAGTGGGAAAGTTATGTCTTTCATTCATTTTTAATTATATTTTCAGGGATATTTATTTGAGCTGATGGAACCACATTCTTTCCTCTTGTGAACTAGGTAGTCAATGCAGCAGTTGCTTGAGAGATGGTATGCCCAATACATAATAGTCCATCTTTCAGAATTATACCTTATAATCCTGACATCACCACTCATTAGATAGCTGCAAATTATCTGACTTCTAAATATGTTATTTTTCTGATCTGCAAAGTGAATATAATAACCACACATACCTCACACTATTGTTGTAAGGATTTAATCAGGTCATGTATGTAAAACACCTAGTGTTTTCACATAGGAAGTATTTAATATTGCTTGCTATTTTTATTTCAGCATTGCAGAAGACACTTCCTATTTTGGCTTCCCAGCATTCGTAGATTCTCCTGATGTGGGGAAGATATTAAAATAAGTTACTGTGTTTGACCAAACAAACAAAATATTTGGAATTCTTTTTAAAATGGCAGAGAATATTTGTTGTTTGAAAAAAGATGATCTCAACCCCTTCTGCAGCCATGATAACAGCTTATTCCTTGGGTGCAAGTTGGCACAGAGGCCAGAAAGTCTGCCCCCAAAGAGAAAGAAGGAAGAGATAATTGTGTTGTCCACCTCTGGAAGTTATAATATTGTTTCCTGAGATGGACACAAAACACATGCTAGGTTAGAGTTTAGTGTTTTAGCCACAGTGGAGATTCTGAGGAGTGTCCTGTGGATTTCCATGTTTGTAGGCAGATAGTTCCTAGGCTTCCTTGAGCTCTCACCTGCCTCCTCATTTACTGAGGTTGAAAAGAGCACAACATACTTAGGGACACATATAAACAAGTGAAAATGATTGCTAATTTATTGAATTGTGTATTATATGCCAGCTTCTGTTTCAAGCAGGTAGGGTATGGTGGTAAATAAAAGACTATGTTTGTAGAATTGTATTGAATGGATGTTAATGTCTACTGGGAGAGTTTAGCTGGTTCTCTTGAAGTAAATTGTGTAAATAATAACACAAATGTGAGTTAAGAAATGCAATATATGTATGTATACATATATATGTATAGTTTACAAAAATATGATATAATTGGGTACTACTACAGGTACATATAATATCTGAGATTTTGATGATCTTTAATTCCATGTGATCTTCAACTAATTAGACAAACTTTGGAAAGAGGAAACTCAATGTATAACAAAAAGTAGATCATATTTTTTTTTCTCTCTCTACTAGGGATTGAACCCAGGAGCATTTTACCTCTGAGATATTTTCCTAGCCCTTTTTAGTTTTCATTTTAAAGTAGGGTCTCACTAAGTTGCTGAAGGTCTCAATAAATCACTGAGGCTGGCCTTGAACCTATGATTCTCCTGTCTCAGCCTCTCAAGTACTAGTATTATAGGCATGCACCACCATACCTTGCTGAGTGTATTCTTTGAATAAATCAATTGGCTTTTGAATATTTAATATGATGATTAAAAAATAATCCATTCACGGATTTTTGAAAACCTCCAGCCTTACCCAGGAAGCTTCTACAAGGGTCCATCAGTGTTTGGGATACTCTTTGCCAAAGGTTATGGCCTTTTCAAGATGGCCTACATCTAATGACAGATGGGATATTAGATGGGATATCTGATGAGATATTTAATCCCAGAGCTTCTAATATGCTTGTTTGAAGGTCCTTGCCTGTGTGTATTGTAGCTCAACTTTTTTCTCAGCCCAGTCTTATTTCCTGCTCCATTCTTCCACAAGAGTTGATCCTTGGTTTACCACCTAAAACACTCTGAACACTAATGTTAACATGAGATTTATTTCCAGGAAAACCCATCCTGTAACGCAGTGGATCGATTATTGAATAACTTATTGCACCGCCAGGTTTATCCCTTATTTTCCAACTCACTTTAATTTTTATTGTTTTTAGAAGAGATGCTTTCATGCTAAACTATGAAACAACAGTTATGCATCCTCTCTGTTCAATTTCCTTATACCTAGATTTTGATCTGATGTAACATGTAATAAAATTAGTAAATTTTAATTTATAGTTAAAAGTGAATAACCTTAACTATGAAATAGTTATTTTATTGAAGACTCTTGGTGATGACTAAATCATATCTGGTTTTAGTGTGATAAATGGACTTTTAGACAGTGGGTTCAAAATGTTGAGTTTTGTTTTGTCCATGCAGGTAACTGTGTGCATGATATAGGACAACACATTTGCTTCCTCTTAGCGTTTTATCTTCAAAAATAGCAAGTTTTATACCTGATTCTTTAGGTCCCTTTCAATTCTATGAATATTTTTTCAGGTTGGTCTTTAAGATGTACTACTATTAAGGCTCTCTTTTTCCCTCTAGTGTTTCCCATAGTGTTTCTATGAAGTAGTTAATGAACTGTAAACAATTACCTAAAATTCCTAGTAGAATCTTAAAGGAACCCTGCTGTGAATTATTTGCAGTGTGAATAATCACCTCCTAATTTATGTGTTTTGTAAACTCAGATTTATCTACTGGAATGCACTGCATATGCTAGGAAGAAATGACCTTTTACAGTTGGGTGAAAGAACCTTCTAAAAGCAGTCACTTTTAGAAATGTGATTTCAAAGGTAAAATATGTCAAAATATTGCCACGCTCTTAACATTTTAACATTTCACCAATAACATTTCTCCTTTTTCAAGAAGTTTATCAGATTTTGTGTCTAAGACAAAATATTTCTTAGTAGACTAGACTCCAGTTTCTGGGTTGTATTCAAAAAGAGTTACACATGCCCTTAAAAATAGCTTTGGCATCCTTAATACCCTCTGAGAACACAGAGGTTTTATTTTCACTGCTTTGGAAATAATGTACACCATGTTTCATCTCTCCAAATGAAACTATGTAAAAAATATTTATTTTTTCCAAGTTATGTTGGAGGAAATATTTATTCTATCTACTACTCTGGGCTCAAGCTAAATATCAAAAGTGGTGATGAAACATGAAAGATTTAACCAAAGAACGAGCAAACGATGCAGAAGGAATATTTCCAAAGAAAATGTGTTGTACGTTGGGTTCTATATATAAATTCAAAATTAAAAATTATTTCTAGGGTGTTTCTTAGTCATAGTGGCAGAAGTAATGTAAAAATTATTGTACCTGTCATTTTGTAGGTCACCTATCTAGATAGTCTGAAAAGATGAATCTTCATGGTCTCTGAACATTCCCAACTGATATTTTAAAATTTGCTAGACTGCCCTCAATCAAAATCAGTTGCTTCTTCCTCTTCCTGTCTGTTGCATTCAAATCCTTTGCTTTTTATTACATGTAGTCCTTTGTATATTTGCTTCCCTTATTGGATTATAAACTTTTGAGAGTAGCAGTTTACTTACTGACTTCAGAATCATCAAAATCTGATTGAACAATGATTCTCTCAGAGTAAGTACAAAATAAATGTTAGTTGAAAAATGGGTAAAATTTAGTCAGAAAAATATTTCCATATTCTGCATTAATGGAACAAATACCTGGAAATTAGACTAGACACTTGGAAAATACCTATTTTTTATCAGCCAATGATCAGAACATTCCATATAACCTTGGTGATGAAATATTTGTAGTAATGGCAGTTTTTTTCTAAGGCTGGAAAGCATGTAGAATGATATAAAAATTAGAACTCAAGCCAGTATGACCATGATGCTAGAGAAGGAAGACACACGTCCACTTACGCTAATTTTTATTAGCCTATTATAGATAACGTAATTTTGTTTCTAGAAGATTTACAAGAAAATCTTTTAAAAGCAAAGAAAAATATTCCACATCACCATAGAACATTTTGTATTTTGGTATATTAATTCTAAAATTCACCTGCAAGTGTGAAGGGAAATAAACAAAAATAAAATTGATCACTGAATAAAATGAAATTGGAAGGATGGAGTTAGGAAGTATCGCTTCTCTTAATGCTTTCAATAGCTTCAGTGGTGCCTTCTTTTCCCATCCTTTTACAAATTCCTTTCAGATCCCAATCTCTTTGAGCAACTGTAGCACTAAAACCATCTCATTTATATAAAAAAGAACAACTTCCCCCCTAGTCTTATGTAAGTCGAACTTCTCTCACCAGTTCTACCTACCCTTTCTCCACTCCCCAACTAGAATGGTGAAAGGGGATTATCTATTCCCGTGCACTTACTAGACTGCTTGACTCTTCCAGGACTGGGGAGGAATAGAAGCACTAGGGGGAGAACACAATATGGGTGGTAAAGGAATCTTGTAGCAGTCACCCTGTGTGTGGAAGTGCCCACATGATACATGTCTTCTGAGCAATTTTTGTTGGCTCTTCTGAGATCATCCCCATTTAAGACCCCCATAGTGTGTATTTTGCATTAGTGATGGAGTTTTTGACGGAATTCCCATAAACCTCCTCAGTTCTTGCACTCAGGCGCACATAGAGAACATTTTCCTTTTGGGGTCCTATTCCCTCAGAAATCAGCCCCCTTAAGTGTAGGTATTGCAATATTGTTTATGACTTTCTAATGTTTATATAAGTAATTCTGATATAAGAAAACTACATATTCAGCTGGGCATGGTGGTGCATGCCTGTAATCCCAGTTCTTGGGAGGTGAGACTGGAGTCTTTCAGGTTAAAGACCAGCTTCAGCAATTTAGTAAGACCGTATTTCAAAATAAAAAATAAAAAAGCCAAGGGTGTATCTTGGAGGTAAGATGTCCCTAGGTTCAATCCCCAGTACCAAACAAACAAATGCAAAAGAAAGAAATCTACACATTCTTGGTGTGAAATAAAATATTTAGGGTAATGTAAATTATAGCATGTGAAAGATGCCCGGTATGACTACAAACTTGTAAGAAATGTATATAAATGTTTGCATAAGCCAGTAAAAACATTTATATGAATATATTAGGAATCTTTAGCTCTGAGCTGGGGGATTACAAGTTAATTTTAATCTTTTCCTTTGTGATTATCTGTATTTTTCAAATTTTCTACAATGAGAATATTTCTTGTTTTGGTAAAAAGAACAGGAGTGAATTCTATGTTTTAAAAATAACATTTTAAATATTTTATAAATTAAAAAATACTTTTTTAAAAAAGCTGACTATTATACTAATGTCTAATATAGGCAGCAACAGCACAAGAAAGGAAAAGAAGAGGTATATTTTAATTCATTTTAGAAGTAATTTCTAAGGTGATTGTAGAGGGTTTAATAATATCTTACTGAAATTCATGCTCAATTAAAGAATACAAATGTGCTATGATTTGTAATTAAGGTATTTGTAGATAGAGTAAAATTAAGGCCCTTAAGATAAGATCACACTAGGTTCACATAATCCTCAAATTTAGTGCTACTGTCCTTATAGAAAGAAGGAGAGAGTTGGGGCACATGGAGACAGAGAAAGTCTGATAAAGAGGAAGGCAGAGATGAGGTTTTGAAACCCCAAGTCATGGAACACCAAAGGTTACATGCAACCACCAAAAGCTAAGAGAGACAAAGGATGGGTTTTCATGTTGGTGGTGGACTTTGCTCCGCAAGAACTGTGAGAAGAGTAACTTGTGCTGCTTTTTGTTTACATAATGCTGGGGATCCGTAATGCCAGGTCTCTGTGCATGCTATTCAAGTGCTCTACAACTGAGCTATGTCCCCAGCCCAGTCTTTGTTGTTTTAAGCTGCGAGGCTTGCAGTACTTTGTTGCAGCAACCTTAGGAAGCTAGTAGATTGGTAAGAGCCAAAGGCACCTCCATTGGATAATCATTCTCTACTTGGGATTTACATTCCCACGTTTAAGGTGCATTTAACACTATCTGGAGCATGAAAGGGAGGGAAAGGGGAGGGAATAGGGTGGGATTGGAGGGAGTGCTAAATGTGCAATGTGTGCATGTATGATGTTCATACCCTGACATATATCAAAATGTATAATTATAATTTACAATGCACCAATAAATGAACATAAAAAGTTAAAAAAAAGAGTATGAATACTGACTCTACAAAATATGATGACAGAATAATTATGACAAAACAAGAGGGACTTGTAGAAATGATTTGCCTTATTATCTTTGTGCTGGATGTGCAGAAATAAACAAGGGAGAGAACTAATACTTGAGTGTTGTTTCAAGTGAGTTATTTTGCACACTCTTGCTGTGCCCTCATACACTGTATTGCAAGTATTCTGGGTGGACTAGGGAGACTTTGTTTTTATTCTCTCATGGAAATTATCTATTCTTCTTTTTTCCTTAAATCCAAAATGGCTAACTACATTTTGTCAAATGTTATTAAGAATGTGAATTGGACTCTATAGACAATATTTAAATCAAGGATCAGTCTTTTCAAAAAAATAAAACACCACCTACCATGATGTTTCTAATTGAGAAACAGAAGGTGGTAATAAATCCCCGTGACTTCAGAGCATTTCAGATATTGGATGTAATAATGAAGTACAATATGAGACGCATCTGATTTTGTTTATAAGCAAACACTGTTTTTTAAGTCTGGGCCCTGGGAAATCATTTTAAATGATTCATAGGATTCCCTCCATATCAAGGTGCACAGTGAGCAATCAAGGAATCCAAAGCTTATTGTGTAGCATAACTAGAGTTCTGCAGCTTGAAATAATGTTTGCCATGAAGGGGGTGTGGAGAAATCTAATGTTAATATTTAGGATGTAGTGTATAAAAACTTGATTTTTTAAATTCTTTCCTTGCCCTATAATTGTTCACTCTTAACAGAAGGAATGAAAAAATAGTACAAATATGACTTAAATGTATTAGTTTTACTTTAGAGTAACAAAACTTGATAAAATATTTGTACTATTTGTTGTTGATATTACTGATTTATTATTTCTATTTATTTTATTAAAATCAAATTACTTTGAATTGATAATTTACACCTTATTTTCTGGTAAAGAAGTTCTAAATAACATTACAAGATTAAATGCCACCATGGTAAAGATAAAAGAAAAAATATAGATTAAAAATCCCTTAAAAGACAAGTTGTTAATCTTGTGTTCATTGTTAGGATTATTGAAACCCCTGAAAGTTGATGTTTACCTTATGTGTATGTACTCATTATTTTGAGAAGTGGCTTCACAACTTTGATCATGTTCCTAAAGGGGTAGTAGTCCCAGAAATGGTAGGAATCACTACTTTATAAAAAGAAGAAAGAATGATCATTGTACCAGTTACCCAGAGTGGTTATTTACATTCATGAAGTATTGAATTTAGCTCTTAAAATCCTGGAAGTTATAGTAAAATAAACACACACACACACACACACACACACACACACACACACGTGCGCGCGCGCGAAAGCTATGTATAATACTTATACGGTAAATAAATTTAATTTTGTTTTGAGGAGAAAGACTTTTTTCAAGTACAAAGCTTCAAGAGAAGTCAATCATGGGCTGGTTATACAAGAAATATACCATAATTTAATATCCAAATATTTTTGACAGCAGGATTGCAAAAGATACAAACATTTTAAATTGATATTTCTAGTGAAAGAGAATGAAAGCAGAGCCAAAGACATAGCTTTACATCTTAACTGTGAAGGCATAACTGTGGGAGAGATGAGATAATATAAACCAGATGTAATAACATAGGAATCTAGTTTAGGCTTAGAGAAATGGAAATCTAACCTATCTTTTAGATGGGTGCTATCAAATATCATGGAGAGCATGTGGTGAATGTCAGTCAGTGCATTTTGAATTCTTTGGTATTGACTACAGTGAAATTGGTTAAAAGAGGGATCACTCATTCTAAGAGTGACATATTAAAATGGCAATATTGCTTTCTATTACAAGTAAGGCACCATCCCAAATCTGCAAAGGTGTAGGCAGTAGATGTGCCTAAAAGAGGACAAACTTCTCTCAAAAATAAATGTTATTTTATCTCAATCACTTAGGCAATCATAATTCAGTGCAGATATCAGAATTTAAATTCAGGGCTTACTAAGATCACTTAAATCAGTAGAAACTCATTATTTTAAGACTATAGGACATTTACTTCTCATGGAACAAGATACTGATGGGCCTCTCAGTAGATTTTAAGTGATTTTATTTACATATTACACATTTAAAAAAATTTTTTTTAGGTACAGGGGGTTGGGCCCAGGGGCATTCTACCTCCGTGCTACACCCCCAGCCCTATTTTTTACTCTTTATTTTGAAATAGGGTCTCACTAATTTGCAGAGGGCCTCACTAAGTAGCTGAGGCTGGCCATGATCCTCCTGTCTCAGCCTCCCAAGTACTGGGATTACAAGCATGCGCCACCACGCCCAGCTTTATATATTACCCATTTAGAAAATCACAAATATTTAACAACAGAGATATAAATTTAGCAAGGTATTTTTTTCCTGAAAGTGATTAGTTTGTGAAAGCTACATTTAATTTTTAATTAAATTTTATATACTTTTAATGGTGTATTGCAGTTTCACATTATAATGCAGTTCAGAGTAGTAGGGGCATACCTACACACAATACTTGGCAAGCTTCCCCTGGCTCCCTCCCCACTCCTACCCCTTCCCCATAGATGATATTGAGATTGGCATTGGTAATTTCACATATGTATATAATGTCAGTGGAAGTGTTTCATTCATTAATTCTCCCTCCCCCAACTTCATCCATTAGACCTCCTCCATTGCTCCTCTGGGGTTTCTCCTCCATTATTTGGAGTCCTTCTGGTATCCCAATTACTCCCTAGCTTAAACACATGAGAGAAAACACACCCTTCACTTTCTGTGACTGGCTAATCTCACTTAATATAATGTTCTCCAGGTCCATCCATTTTCCTGTAAATGACATAATTTTGTTCTTCATTGCTGAGTAGAAATCCATGGTGTGTATATCCCATAATTTTGTAATCCATTCACATGTTGATGGACACCTAGGTGGGTTCCATAATTTGGCTACTGTGAATTGTGCTGCTATGAACTTAGATGTGCATATATTCTGATTTTAGTCCCTTTGGAAAGATACCCAGGAGTGGTATAGCTGGATCATATGGTGGATCCATTCTCAGTTTTCTGAGGAATCTCCACACTCATCTCCATATCAGCTGCACTAATTTGCAATCCCACAAACAGTGTAGAAGCATTCCTATTTCCCCACACCCTGGCCAGCATTTCTTGTTGTGTTTTTAATGATTACCATTCTAATTGGGGTTAGATAGAATCTCAATGTAGTTTTGATTTGCATTTCCCTGATTGCTACTGATGTTGAATATTTTTTCATATATCTATTGGCCAGTTGTTTTTCTTCTTTTGTGAAGTGTCTATTTAGTTCACTTTCCCATTTATTGATTGGGTTGTTTGTTTTCTTTGTATAGTCTAGAGGAGTAGAGGAATAGAGGAGTAACTGGCAAAGATCTTCTCCCAATCTGTATGCTCTCTCTTTAGACTCCTGATGGTTTCCTTTGCTGAACAGAAAGACTTTAATTTAATGCCATCCTATTTATTAATTCTTATTTTAATTTCCTGAGCTTTGGGGGTCTTATTGAGGAAGTTTCTAACTGTGCCTATATGTTGGAGTGTTTGTCCTATGCCCTCCTCTAGTAATTTCAAAATTTCTGATCTAAATTCCAGATCTTTGATCCATCTTGAGTTGAGTCTTGTGCATGGTGAGATGTTGGGGTTTAATTCCATTTTTCTTCAAATGAATAATCAGTTTTTCCAACACTATTTGTTTAAAAGACTATCTTTTCTCCAACATGTTTTTGTCACCTTTGTCGAAAATCAATTGGCTATAGGTGTATGGATTTGTTTCTGTATCTTCAATTCTTTTCCATTGGCCTATTTGTCTGTTTTGTGCCAATACCAAGCTCTTTTTATTACTATAACTCTGTAGTATAATGTGAAGTTAGGAATCGTGATGCCTCCTGCATGGTTCTTATTTCTGAGAATTGTGTTCTTTATTCTGAGTCTTTTGTTTTTCCGTAGGAATTTTAGGACTGATTTTTCTAGCTCTGTGAAGAATGACATTGATATTTTAGTAGGAAGTGCATTGACTCTATAGATCACTTTTGGTAGAATGGTAATTTTGATAATTTTTATTCTGCTTACCCAAAAGTATTGGAGATCTTCTAAGATCTTCAATTTCTTTCTTTAGTGTTTTAGAATTTTCATTGTAGAAGTCTTTTACCTCCTTGGTTAGATTTATTCCAAGGTATGTTATTTCATTTTTCATTTTATTTTATTTTATTACTTCATTTTATTGTGAATGAAATTGTTTTCGGGATTTTTCAGTGGATTCATGGTTGGCATATAGATAAGCTTCTGATTTTTGTAGATTGATTTTGTATCCTGCTACTTTGGTGAAGTTGTTAATCAGCTCTAGAAGTCTTTTGGTTGAGTGTTTTGGGTCTTCTAAGTATAGGATCATGTCATCTGCAAATAGAGATCATTTTAGCTCTTCTTTTCCTATTTGTATTACTTTGATTTACTTCTCTTGCCTTATCACTCTGGCTAGAGTTTCAAGTAGTATGTTGAAAAGAAGTGGTGATAGTGGGCATTCTTGTCTTGTTCCTGATTTTAAACATCCCTTTGGCTAAGATTGAGTGTAGTTTTTTTTTTTGTTTGTTTTTGTTTTTGTTTTTTGCAGTACCGGGGATTGAACCCAGGGGCATTCTACCTCTGCGCTACACCCCCGGCCCTATTTTTTATACTTTATTTTGAAACCGGGTCTCATGAAGTTGCAGAGGGCCTTACTAAGGAGAGAGAGAGAGAGAGAGAGAGAGAGAGATAGACAGACAGACAGACAGGGAGAGAGAGAGAGAAAGAGAGCTGAGGCTGGCCGCGAACCCAGATCCTCAGGTCTCCGCCTCCCAAAGTACTGGGATTACAAGCGTGCGCCACCACGTCCCGCTCGAGTGTAGTTTTTAATTCAAATAAAAATTTTTCTAACATAAGAGTCTAGCCTAGTCAATATGTATCCAGTTAATCTAATAGTAATATCAGTTATTATATTCATACACTTATTTGTTACCTGCTTCATTTAAAAAAGATTTGTGAGAGCTTGTAGAAGACTGGTCAAATGCAGTTTTAGAAAATGTAGGAGAACCACTAATGTTCTACTTGTCATTGTCAAATTAAAAGGCAATGCATAGAATTTTTCAGAGAGCTATAGCACTAATAGCCCTAATAAAAACCCTCCTCTCTATTTGATTTCTTTATCTTCAAAATTTTTATAGTTTTTCATTAATATATTATATTATAGTACATACATATATAAATGTATTCTACCAAATAACAGATTTTTCCCTTTTGTGTGTGTGTGTGATACTGAAGATTAAATTCAGGGGCATTCTACCTCTGAGCTACATCCCCCAGCCCTATTTTATTTTTTATTTGGAAACAGAATCTCACTGTTATGAGAGTCTTGCTAAGTTGCTGAGGCTGGCTGTGAACTACTATTCTGTGTCAGCTTCCCAAGTACTGGTATTACAGGTGTGTGCCATCCCACCTGACTCCAAATAACAGTTCTGATGTATATATGTACACACATGTATATGCAAATTGATAAGTACTGAGTATTTCTTTGTATGACTACATTGAGAATATACCATCCTATATGCCCGATCAAATTTATGCTTCACTATCAATGTCAACGGTAGGATTATTTAGAAAAAAAGATATTTTTATAAAAGCTATTATCTAGAAAATGCTGACAATAATTATAATCTTGCTCCAATATGTTTGGATAACATTTAGTCAGTGTTCTCTTCCTTTTATGTCAATTTCAAAAGTAATACATTCGGATGTTCATAGTAAAATGATCTAGAATTGAATTTAAAGAAGTTATGTGAACCTTTTAAAAATATTTCCGGTTTTATATTCTGCTCATCATGTATATATTAATAAGCAAAGTATTGATAAATTAGAAATATATTTGTCCTATAACATACATACTTAAATATCATTGCATGAGAGTGTCTAAATGTTCCAAAAAGCACAGGTAACAAAACTCAGAGTGCCTGACGAAGGATTACTTCTCAAATATTTATAAAACTGCAGTCTAAAGGTCTTTCCTATCTCTATCTGAAATAGTACATCCTGATGAAATACTACATCCTAATGATACCTAATAGCTGTAAGTGGTGTTTGGAAAACAGTATTTGCATCTCTCAGCTGGCAGCCATGAAAATGTGAAGTTCTAACTACTGCTCTGTTTTCTTAATGACTCCTTTACCCACTGGTTGCCATGGCATCCAAACCTTGATGTGAACATGTGCTTAGTTTCCCAGATCACTGCAGTGGGATGAACTGATCCTGCATGGACCCTGGCAGGGCGGAGGTTAAAATCCCATTCCAAGCAGCCAACAAGAGCACAACTCTTGTTAGTGGATCAGCAGGGACTCCCTGGTAGAGTGCTGATGAGCCTAATTGGCAACAGATGCTGGATTCCCTGGACTCAAAGGATAGAAGCAAGTAAAATAAAGGAAATAGAGACTTGAAAGTACATATTCCAATTGCACCTTCATCTTGGAGAAAACACAAGCAGGGTGACCAGTTTGACAGTAAAAAGATGTCCTTACCCCATCCTTCATATCTTTTGATGTTTTATATTACTCTTTCAATTTGTTAGCCACAAAATGAGACTTATGGATGAGATAACTTCCAAAATCCCTTCAGATTTGAAGAGTCTATGTGTTTACTACTAGTTTAATTGATTGTTCTTGAAATTGGCTATAATCTTAGAATTTCACTTGAATAATACTTTTGGTTTATTTGTTGTTTAGAAGAAAGAATGTTATAATGTAAAGAGTCCACTTTTTTGGAACCATAAAGTAACAGGCTCATAATTATATCTATTGTCATGTGTCTTGAGTAAGATTCCTCAGTTTGTTTGTAAAGTTGACAAATACCTAACCTGAAAGAAAGTAGTGGGATAATTTAATGCTTACCACATTTTATACAGCAGTATTACCTCGAGCCTACTTGCCCATGTAATAGAAATTTAAATATAATTCAGGAAATTTATTTACATTATACAAAGAACATTCTTTACTGAGAGGACTAAAACTATTATAATTTCCTTAATTATACCTTACCTCTCAGGATCTTTGGTGCTATATCCAGGCTTTTATACCTATGCTTTAATTTTGTTCTTCTAGTTCATATTTAAATTCACATTTGACAAGCATAAGTCTTATGACTGTCTGAAATTTTTTTCACACCTAATGATTTTCACATTTGGCATACCTGATGATTGTAATCATTATCTCAATTATATTAAGTTCAAGAGACATAACTTTTTTATCACTAGAACAACATATTCTTTTCTGTTTTTATAGTTTCACATCTACTTAAAAATAATGCAGCAAAAGGCATAGGTGATGAAACCTGAAATGTTTGTTCTCTGGCACAAAATTCTGAATTCTCTGTGCAGGAAGAAATAGGGGTGCAACGTACAAGACAGGAAAGTATGGAGGGTATGAAAATCTATTTTAAACGTATTGCTCACACTTTGTGAGTCACTTTTTGATAAAGTTATTCTACAGTTTCTTATTTTGAAGTTTGCAAATGAATTTGCAACATTTTACATTAAAAAAAACTTCTAGGTCTTAAGAGTTTTCTGCTAGCAGAAGTCTGGAGGGCTTTGCTATATATTTACCTATTTCCTGTGTCCCAGAGGATATAGCATAATCTTTAAAGTAGTCCCCTTAGACTATTTTAATATGTAGATGACTAGAATAGTTTTAATTTTTTATCAATTATTTATTCTGTATATTTTCAATTTAGAAGCAAACAAAATGAGCAATATAGAAAGAAAAGCAAACAATTAAGAAACAGCCCCCATTTACCTTCTGGTATATAACTATTCAGAGTTATTTTCTTAATAACCAAGCAGTAGCTTATTGGGAAAATACATGACTAAAAACATTATCACAATTATGAATTAAGTAACACAATATTCCCATTGACGACATATTAGTTTTGAACCCTTTTGAAGAAATATTGATAAAAGATCACTGACCAAGATTAGAAACTCATCTTTTATCTCTATTGACTCTATTTAATATTTATATGCAGTTTAAGGGGAAAAGTACCCAGAAAAATTGTTTTTATAACTTAATATTCAGAAACCTCAGGCATAACAAATACCTTTGTAGTAATTGATCCAAGTATGTACTATCAAAATTCAAATTCCTTTAAAGAAAACATCAAATATCTTCTGTAGCTCAAAGTATGGAATTAAAATTAGCTTTATCAAAATAAAATAGTCATGATTTTAAGAAATAAAGAGGCAATAGAGAAATTTATGAACAAATTTTTCCTATAATTTAACATTTAGATGAGTTGATGCTATGTAAATAAGAATCACAGCTGGGACTTTTCTTCCTCGTAAGACTGTTTTAGCTGAAGTCTTAAGAGTGGAAATTGGAAAAAAATCTGTTTTTTAATCAATCCAAACCATATGATCAGTTTTGTGATGTTTGATAAAAACATAATTCTATCATCTCTAATACTTTAGAATTTCTAAGCATGGAGCATTTTAGGTTCAAAGGCCAGCTGCTATATATCTCTTATGAATCTTTACTGTGAATTCATTTTAGTAGATTATCATGATATGACAGGGATGAAAGCAGTAATCCAGCTTTCTGAGAAGCTCTCTTCTCCCGTAACCATCCACAGAATGTAAACCACAGAGAAGGGCTAATGTCACATTAAAGTGCTGACTTAAGTACTCAAGGGTGATAACATTTGGTGACTTGTAATGTTGGATATACCTTCCCTTCTGCATTTTAAAGGGTGGCATGGACTGTGGTACTCATCATTTACATTTGCAATGTCCCCTTCTCTTCTCATTATCAACATGGTAAATATTTGTGGGAGTAAACAGAGTCCAATTTGGTAAATTACAGCTGCTGAGGATAAGATTTTAAATGACTCTTGGAATCAAACTAAATATATGTCCAGATCCAAAATATGGTTATTTTTTGCTATGTGAACTGAAATTAACCATTAATGTGAGTTTTTTCATTGACTTTTTCTTTAAAGCACATAATTTAGTTGTTTAATAGAAAAACAATATATGCATATTTTTTAAACCTGAGAATACTCAAATCTTTCAAATATTTGAAAACCTTTCCTTTTTTTGATATAGTGTCTATGTGTCTCAAGCTGGTCTTGAACTTGCAGTCCTCCGGTGGGATTGTAGGTGTGTATTGCTGAGCCCAGTTTAAATTTTTTAATTGACTTAAAATAATTGTACATATTTATGGGACACAGTCTGTTACTTTGGCTTATGTATACACTATGTAATGACCAAATCAGGATAGTTAGCATTTCCATCTTTTTAAAAATTTACCATTTCTTTGTGTTGGGAACTTCAAACTCCTCTCTTCTAGGTCTTTATAAAATACATAATAAATTGTTGTGACTCTACTCATCCTTCAGTGTTGTAGAACATTAAAACTTACTCCTCAGCCGGGCGTGGTGGCGCACGCTTGTAATCCCAGTACTTTGGGAGGCTGAGACCGGAGGATCCGGGTTCGCGGCCAGCCTCAGCATTCGCTCTGTCTCTGTCTCTGTCTCTCTCTGTGTCTCTCTCTCTCTCTCCTTAGTGAGGCCCTCCGCAACCTCGTGAGACCCGGTTTCAAAATAAAGCATAAAAAATAGGACCGGGGGCGTAGCACGGAGGTAGAACGCCTCTGCGTTCAATCCCTGGTCCTGCAAAAAAACAAACAAACAAACAAAAAAAAATACCCCAGTGTTAGCTGGGCGTGGTGGCGCACGCTTGTAATCTCAGTACTTGGGAGGCTGAGACAGGAGGATCACAGGTTCAAAGCCAGCCTTGGCAATTTAGCGAGGGCCTCCACAACTTAGTAGGACCCTGTTTCCAAATAAGAAATAAAATTGGAGCCGGGCATGGTGGTGCACGCTTGTAATCCCAGTACTTGGGA
>PVJS01043513.1:0-17042 GCA_004027185.1 Glis glis | reverse complement strand
AAAAAAAAAAAAAAAAAAAAAAAGAAAGGAGACCCTGGATTCCAGTCCCTCGTGGAAAGAGCTCAGGAGTCACCTCTCGGTCCTCGCAGCAAGCAACACGCTGAGCAATGGCAAAACCACCAACTCTTCTTGGATCCGTGAGAGGTGGGGACACGGAGCAGCCCCCCGCCCAAGATCCAGCACAGAGCAGAATGCGGGGGTCACGGCTTCCCACATGGGAAACCTGAGTTGTACCTGTGAACTGCTGGGGGCTCAGTATGGACAGGACTGAGGGCTAGCCACTCCAGGGGCCCCGGTCAGAGGAGCCTCCCAAGCTTTTGTTTTACTGCCCAGGAGTTCAGCGAGGTTCTCTCAATGAATACTGGAGAATTCCTTCAGCTTCTGGTAGTGGCACAGGCACCATCTTGATACAGACCAGAGCGACCTTGCCCTCAGCAAGCTCTGCCCAAGGTGGCTGGGGTGTTACCAGAGGGTAACAGGCCTGGGGCAGGAAACTCCCAACTACAGCCCATTTTAGCCATCTCATCCCACATGGGGGGGCGGGGAGGGCTGGGAAGCTCCCAGCCCCCAGCAAAGGCTCACTGACAGACAGACCTACTCACAGGCCTGCAGGCTGCCTCCTCTCTGTTACACCTGACCAACACAGCACAAAACCTACTCACAGCTGTTCCTTCTACCCAATGTATCATGTTCAGCTAGCAATAAAAAATAATAAGGCAAAAATTACAAGGCAAAGAAGTTCGATTTGGAGAGAGCAGGCATCAGAACCAGACATGGTAGGGATGTTAGAATTACCAAACCAGGAATTTAAGACAAGTGTGATTAATATGCTAGGGGCACTAATGGAAAAAGTAGACAACATGCAAAAAGAGACAGGCAGTGTAAGCAGAGAAATGGGAATTCTAGGAAAAAAACACAAAGAAATGCTAGAGATCAAAAACACTAACAGAAAGGTAGAACATCTTTGAAGGACTCATTAGCAGACGGGACACGGCCAAGGGAAGGCTCTCTGAACCTGTGGATATTTAAAAAGAAACCTCCCACACTGACAAACTAAAAGAACAAAGACTGAACACAGCAGAACAGAATATCCAAGACCTGTAGGACGAGGTGGAACCTATGCGTAATGGAAATATGAGAGAAAAAGGCAGGGAAGAAATATCTGAACCAATAATCACTGAGAGTTTCCCCAAATTAATGCCAGACACCAAACCACAGATCCAGGAAGCTCAGGAGACAAACACCAAGCAGGATACATGGCGAGGAACTTACATATAGGCATATCGTTTTCAAACTACAAAATATCAGACATAAAAAATCCTGAAAGAGCCGGCATGGTGGTGCATGCCTGTAATCCCAGTACTTGGAAGGCTGAGACAGGAGGATCTCAGGTTTCAGGCCAGCATGTGGTGACTGAGCCAAACCCTGTTTCAAATAAATGGATGGATGGATGGATGGATAGATAGGGCTGGGGGTATAGTTCAGAGGTAGAACCCCCCCCACACACCGGGTTCAATCCCAGCACCACACACACAAATCCTGAAAGAAGCTAAAGGAAAAAAATCATCTTATCTATCAAGGGAAAAAATATATGAATTATATCTGACTTTATAGAAACCTGACAAATAAGAAGAGAGTGGAATGAAATACTTGAAGTGTTGAGAGAAAAAACCCACAAATCTAGAATTCTGTGCCCTGCAAAATTAGCCTTCAAAAGTGAAAAATAAATAAATAAAGAGATTCTCAAACAAATTGGGAATTTGTTGCCCGTATATCTGCCTTACAAATGTTAAAAGTTCTTTAGGAACTCAGATGTATATAAAGAAAGGAAGAAGACAGGCGGGTGTGGTGGCGCACCCTTGTAATTCCAGTACTTGGGAGGCTGAGATAGGAGGATCGCAGGTTCGTGGCCAGCCTCAGCTACTTAGTGAGGCCCTCTGCAACTTAGTGAGACCCTGTTTCAAAATAAAGAATAAAAAATAGGGCTGCGGTTGGAGTTCAGAGGTAGAATGCCCCTGAGTTCAATCATCAGTACCAATAAATAAATAAATAAATAAATAAATAATGATAAGAAGGAAAAGAAGGAGGAGGAGGAGGAGAAATAAGTGAATATAAAATAAAACTTTTATTTTCCTTATTCTGAATTGATCTAATGAATAACAATTTGTTCAAAATAATAATACCAATTATACATTCAATTATGTATGCTTCTACATAAAACTTCAGTACCACAAGAAAAAACTAAAAAAGGAAGAAAATGTAGAAGACAAAAATAGGAACAGGGCAACAAAAACAATGAAAAATATGGTGGATAGTAATCCAACTCCATCAACAATCACTCTGAACAACCAGCATATCGCCAATGTTCTAAACATACCAATTAAGAGAGACTGTCAGAATGGACCAAAAATTAAGACTCAACTATATGCTAACTACAAGAAGCCCACTTTAAATATAAAAACACAGGCCGGGCGTGGTGGCACATGCTTGTAATCCTAGTACTTGGGAGGCTGAGACAGGAGGATCGCAGTTTCGCAACCAGCCTCAGCTACTTAGTGAGGCTCTCCACAACTTAGTGAGACTCTGTTTCAAAATAAAGGATAAAAAATAGGGCTGGGGGTAGAGCTCAGAGGTGGAATGCCCCTGGGTTCAATCCCAGTACCAAAAATAAATAAATAAATATAAAGACACAGATTAAAAGTAAATGGAAGCCGGGTGTGGTAGTGCATGCTTGTAATCCCAGTACTTGAGAGGCTGAGATAGAAGGATCACAGGTTCAAGGCCAGCCTCAGCTACTTAGTGAGACCCTGTTTCAAAAATAAAGAATAAAACATAGGGCCGGGGGTGTAGCTCGGAGGTAGAATGCCCCTGGGTTCAATCCCCAGTACAGAAAAAAAAAAAAATAACACAATTAAAAATGGGCAAAGGATCTGAACAGATATTCCTCCAAAGAAGACAATGAGCAATGAGGAAGGCCTGTGAAAGATGCTCAGCACACCAGTTACACGGAAATGGAAACTCAATCCACGCGAGACTCTGCTCCACAACCACTCAGAAGAGTCTATGAAAAGACAGAAGTGACGAGTGATAAGGAGGTAAAGAAATAGGATTCTCATAAACTGCCGGAGGGAATATGAGATGGTACAGCCGCTGGGGGAAATAATGTGGCAGTTTCTCAACAGGCTAAATATAGATTACCATATGACCCAGCAAGTCCACTCCTAGGTATTAACCAAGAGAAATTAAAATATATTGCCACAAAAACTTATACAAATATTCACAGCAGCATTATTCATAATAGCCAAAAAGTAGAAACCCTAATATCTATCAACTGACAATGAATAAAATGTAATGTCTCCATGCAATAGAATATTATGCAGCTGTAAAAAGGAGTAAAAAAGTGCTGTAAAAGGTATGAACCCTGAAGCTATTATATGAAGTGAAAGAAGGTCACAAATTGCGATTTCAATGACATGAAATGTGTGGATAAGGAAAACTATACAGATAAAATGTAGTTAGTGATTGTTAGTGGCTGTGAGGATCAGAGGTAAACAAACGAGGGCTTCTTTTGCTGCAAAATGTTCTAAAATTGATTGCACTGATAGTTGCACAACTTTGTGAGTATACCAAAACCCACCAAATAATAAACTGCGTAAGAGTGAACCCTATGATATGTGCATTATATCTCAATAGAGGTTTTTTTTAAGCAAACAAAGATCTCTCAGAAGGGAGTAAGGAGGTGGAGTCTGAGAGAACAGGTAGACGCTGGCCACAGTACTTAACATCTCCGAGGGCTTTAGCATCCTCAGAACACAGAAACAAGCAACCGTCTCCCAGGGTGGCTGTGAGCTGTAATAGGAAACCATTCCCGTGAAGCCCCGTGTGTGCACGGCAGCCGGGCCTGCAGCCAGCACACCTGGTCAGAAGCGGGGCATCCGGGACCAGGCTGGGCTCTGTGTACACCTCACAGAGGGCAGAGGTGGAGCGAGCCAGCAGATGAAAGGACCACTGCCCAAGAGAGGGCAGGAATACCGTCTAGAAAATTCTCCCCAGTTACCTGCTGACTTGGTTTGTTCTTCTCGGTCGGGTCTCTGGAAGCGTCGGCTTCCTGCCCCTTTCTGGTGACCTCTTCTATGCGCTCCTCACACTGCTCCTTCACCTCCTTCATCTGGCTGATACACTGGCTCCTTGGGGGAAAGAAAGCAAAAGAAAGTGCACAGCTTTATGGATGTGTAGAGGCGCCAAGTATTTGCCTGCTGGACTCCCCAGTCCACTTTGGTAAGAGGCCCAGACTCCCTGGGAGGCACCTACTCCAGGTACCGCACATGTGCAGAGGGGACGGAAGACAGGGCGATGGGGTCTTTTCAACCATTACATGACAAAAGCAAAGAAAAACCTGCAGTTAGCTGAAACTCACTATTTGTCACATTGTTCTATAAACCAAGTGAGCTTTACAGATTACAAAAAAAATTTTTTTAAATACAATATGTAAGGCCAGGCATGGTGGTGCACGCTTATAATCCCAGTACTTGGGAGGCTGAGACTGGAGGTTTGCGGGTTCGCGGCCAGCCTCAGCTACTTAGTGAGGCCCTCTGCAACTTAGTGAGACCCTGTTTCAAAATAAAGAATAAAAAATGGGACTGGGGGTGTAGCCCAGAGGTAAAATGCTCCTGGGCTCAATCCCCAGTACTGCAAATAAATAAATAAATACAATATGTAGAATAACAACAACAACAAAATGCATTGGTGTTGGTGCTGGCTGCTGAGCTCTGGGTACCTCATTTCTCATACTGAGCTCCTCTGGGCTGCACCTGCGTTCATGCGGAGGTGCCGTCACACAGGCCTTGGGTCAGGACTCTACCCTTTGGCTCCTTCTGAGTTGAATTCTTTATACTAAACCTGTAATAGTAAGTAGAGCTGTCTTGAGTTCTCTGAGTCATTCTGACAAATTATCAAACCTGAGTGGGGTGCCAGGTAACCTGATTTTTGTTTAAACCTCTGAGCTACACTCCCTGCCCTTTCTATTTTTTATTTTGAAACAGGTCTCACTAGGTTGCTGAGAGTCTCACTACATTGCTGAGGCTGTCCTTCAACCTGTGATCCTCCTGTCTTAGCCTCACAAGTGCTGGGATTATAGGCATGCACCACCACACCTGGCTAGGTAACCTGAATTTATAGCTATCCACGCAGAAGTGTAGGTGGCTGGAGTGTGACGTGGGGACAATCTTATGGGCCTGAACCCCTTAATCTGTGGGTTCCAAGCTAACTCTGGGTAGTGTCAAAACTGAACTGGATTGAAGGACACCAGGTACTATCAAAGAACTGCTAGTGGGATGTACATGGCGGCTTCAAGCCCAGCGTGGCGGCGCACGCCTGTAGCCCCAGTACTTGGAAGGTTGAGACCGGAGGATCGCAGGTTCAAAGGCAGCCTCAACAGCAACTTAGCAAGACCCTATTTCCAAATTAAAAGTAAAAATAGGGTTGGGGGTATAGCTCAGAGGTAGAATGCCCCTGGGTTCAATCCCTGGCATCACAAAACAATCAATCAATAAATAAATAAAATAAAATAAATAAATAAATAAACAAATAAAAATTTAAAAAGGAGGTTTCAGCCTTCTGCCTGGAGTTGAAGAGTATTTCAGCAAGGGTCCACTGGCTTTGCAGACGAGGAAGCTCAGCCAGAGCCGGGCTCCGGTTTCGGCCCGCAGCGCTCTCTCCGGGTCCCAGGCATGGAGGGCGAGTGCGTGCACTCTCAGCCGCTAGCTTGGGAGGGCCCTTTGGTTCAGAGCTCTTCCAGGTCACCAAGGCTGTGCACTTAGAACAGGCGGGTGCTGCAGAAATCATGAAGCATGGAGCTCTGCCCCCGGACAGCTGAGAGACCAGGTGAAAACCCACTGAAACAAACTCCTCACACACCCAGCCAGAGGAGGCGAGCCAGGCACAGGAGCAGAAACAGCCACACAAAGGGGCGCTGGAGCCCCAGGAACCCACGAGCAGGCTGGCTGCTGTCCCTGAGCCTCTAACCTATCAAAGGGAAATACCAGCTTCACCGGCCTTGGGCCTCCGCCTCCAGCGCTCACATGAAGCTCAGCTTTCCACAGTCCCTCTCGACAGCGGTGAGCAAAAGCTCAGTACAGAGCTCTGGCAGTGTGACTTCCTCGAGTCCCAGGCTGGCTTTTATCTTACATGTGCACGGTAAATGCCCGGGCACCAACTGGGGCAACCCCATCACCCAGACACTGGAATGTAGATATTATAATAGATCCCAATCCCAGCATTTGCAAACTGTCTCCTCACAGTGTGGAGATAAGACGGCAAGTGTTTTTTCTCATATGCAGACTCAAAGTGGCTCTGGGGAGAAAGAATAAAAGGCTAGATCTGGGTGAGTGCATTAATAGCTAATGATGTTTAGGTCTGGATGAGTGCAGTGATTGCTTAGTGATGTCTAGGTCTGGATAACTGCAGTGATTGCTTATTGATGTCTAGGTCTGGATGAGTGCAGTGATTGTTTAGTGATGTCTAGGTGTGGATGAGGGCAGTGATCGCTGAGTGATGTCTATCACAGGTGAAGGAGCAAGAAATGGGGATGGAGTTGGGGGAGGGGAGGTGGCACATGCCTGTAATCCCAGTACTTGGAAAGCTGAGGCAGGGGGATCACAGGTTTGAGGCCAGTCTCAGCAACTTAGCGAGACCTTATTTCAAAATAAAAAATAAAACAGGGCTGGTGGGGGGTGCAGCTCAGAGGTCGAATGCCCTTGGGTTCAATCACGTTCTGTATTCTCTCTGCCTTCTATAAAGGATTAGAATAGACAAGGTGACTTCATGGACAGTGTTGTGGGCATGTTTCAGGGGACTATGAATTTCTACAAATTGAATGCACAACTTTATGAGTATGCCCATTTGTAGACTTGCTAACAAGGTGTCCTTGAGTTTTCTCTGATTCTCGAAAAGGATCTACAATCCAAAGAAAGTTAAGGACAACTAGTTCTTTCTAGCCTCCAACATTCCATCACTATCATCCGTGTTATGGTTAGATACAGTATATACCCTGTAAGAGCTCATGTTCAGAGATGACATAATTAAATCACGAGGTTGTAATCTCACAGTGGATAAATCCATTGTAATGGATTTATGGGACAGATGGGGTGTAGCTGGAGGAGGTGGGTCACTGGGGGTGTGGCCTCGGTGACTATGCTTGTGTTCTTGAATCCTGTTGCTTGCTGTCTCACTTCCAGCTTCCGCAATGTGAGAGCAGAGCCCTTGCACACACACTCTCCCTCTGCTCCCTGCTCCAGGCCCTGAGCTCTGCAGACTTCAACCAGCCCAACATGGACTGAACTCCTGAAGTCTCTAGAACTGTGACCAAATAAATCTTCCTTCCTCTAAGCTGTGTTGGCCAGGTGTTTTGGATCCTAGCAGTGAGGATGCTGACTGAAACAACCCCAGACAGCTTCTTGCATCTGACACAATTAGTAAAACAGAGGCATCATCCAGAAAGAGCTTTCAATCGAAGCCATCGACCTCCTAGGAGAAAAGAGGGTGCACCCAGCCCGGGTCGGCGCTGACCGCAAACTGCGTGCATGGGAGCAGAGCTTCTGGTGAAGTCAAAATGTTCTGGGCCAACATTTATCAAGTGAGGCCATTAATGACTTTATGCATTTCAGTCAATGGAAGGGAAATATCAGCATCAAGGTGTCTTTTAAGGGTGACTAGTAAGACTGGGGTACTTTGTTTTTCTCTAAATGCAATTCTTTGATTATTAGCCTAACTCAGGGTTTCTCGACCTCACATGACAGAGTGTTTGGGCCAGATTAAACTTCGTCGTGGAGAGCTGCCTTGTGCACTATAGGAGACTTAGCAGCGCCCCTGGTCTCTACTCGCCAGATCACAGTACACGCCCCGTCCTCCAAGCTGTGAGAAAAATATCCCTGATCATTATAGTATGTCTCTGGGGACAAGACCGGTCCCCACTTGAGAACCACTGGTGCTACTGGGGATGCAGCTCGCTGTTGAGAGCTTGCTGAGCACGTGTCAGGCCCTGGTTTGATTGCTAGCACCCCAAGAGAAAAACAAAGAGAGAGAGGGAACCATGAAACAGCTGAACAAGCTTCCACACCTGTGTATTTTGGAATTACCTTTCCCTTGGACTGACCATTTCGCTCACATCCTCTGCATAGTTCTGTACAGTCATACACCACATGATATTTCAATCACCAAAAGACTGCACACGCCAACAGCGGTCCCCTTAGACTATACAGCACTGACACCGCTGCCCTCTCAGTCTGTGTAAGTGCAGTCTATGACGAGCACACCAAGAAATTGCCCAACAACGCCTTTCTCGGAACTTACACCATCGCTACGCAGGCAAGTGACTGTGTGTGGGGCTTCGTGTTTTTAGTTTTAAAAACTAAAGGTATTTGGTTTTAAAGTGATCAGGAAGAAATTAAGGTGAGTGAACCTTGTTTCAGAAGAACAGGGCCAACCCCAGGAGGGCAGTGGGGGGGGGGATTTATTCTTCTACTGTGCTGGTGACTGTAGCCACTAGAATCCTTTCAGAAATCAACCCGGCACTTTATACCTACTGACAAGCCCAGCAGAGAGATGAGCGTCTCGAAGAAGGAAATAGTCCAAAGTAGTTTTTTTATTTTTGCAGTACTGGGATTGAACCCAGGGGAGTTCTATCTCCGAGCTACACCCCAGTCCTTTTTTTTTCATTCTTTATTTTGAAACTGGGTCTCACTAAGTTGTGGAGGGCCCCACTAATTAGCTGAGGCTGGCCACGAACCTGCAATCCTCCAGTCTCAGCCTCCCAAGTACTGGGATTACAAGCGTGCACCACCACGCCCAGCTCCAAAGTAGTTTTTAAGTGATGGAACACTTTGGAGCTATATATAAATTTTTATATACAACACAAATAAGTGAAAAATTGTTAAAAAATTTTATGGCTACAATTATGTAAAAATAAAAAAATCCCATGTAGATGTGGTGGAGCATGCCTGTAACCCAAGTACTTGGGAGGCTGAGACAGGAGGATTGTGGATTTGAGGCCAGCGTGCAGTGACTTAATGAGACTATGTCTCAAAATAAAAATAAAAAGGGCTGGGGTGTAAGCCCAGAGGTAGAATGTACCTGCGTTCAATTCCCAGTACGAGCCGGGCGTGGTGGCACACGCTTGTAATCCCAGTACTTTGGGAGGCAGAGACCGGAGGATCCGGGTTCGCGGCCAGCCTCAGCTCTCTCTCTCTCTCTCTCTCTCTCTCTCTCTACCTAGTCGGGCCCTCCGCAACTTTGTGAGACCCGGTTTCAAAATAAAGTATAAAAAAATAGGGCCGGGGGTGTAGCGCGGAGGTAGAACGCCCCTGGGTTCAATCCCCGGTACCGAAAAAAAAAATCCCAGTACGACCACACACATAAAAGAATTCCTGTGACTTGGCATGGCCGAAGAAGTCAGTGGAATGGACAGCAGTTACCGGAAGCCCATGGTCAGGGGTGGTGGCCCACTCTCAATTCCTGTACTTCTGCTCTATCACTTAGATGAGAAAAAAAGGTGGAAAAATAAACTATGATTTTATTCTCTACCTTCTAAATTGGTTTTTACTATCTCCCAGTGGATTTAACTCCTTCCTTCCTTTCTTTTCTTTTTCTTTTTCTTCTCCTCCTCCTCTTCTTCCCTTTCTTCCTCCTCCTCGTCCTCCTCGTCCTCCTCCTCCTCCTTTTTATTCCCCTGTGGTACTGGCGATTGAACCCAAAAGCATTCTACCTCTAAGCTATACCCCCAGCCCTATTTTATCTTAGTGCGTGTGTGTGTATGTGTGTGTGTGTGTGTGTGTGTGTGTGTGTGTGTTACCTCTGAGCTACACCCCCAGCCCTATTTTATTCTTTATTTTGAGACAGGGTCTCACTAAACTGCGGAGGGCCTCACCAAATTGCTGAGGCTGGCTGCAAACTTGCGATCCTCCTGTTTCAGTCTCCCCAAGTACTGGGATTACAAGTGTGTGCCACCACACCCAGCTCTGTTTTATCTTTGTGTGTGTGTGTGTGTGTGTGTTACTGAGATTGAACCCAGGGGTGTTCTACCTCTGAGCTACACCTCCAGCCCTATTTTATTCTTTATTTTGAAACAGGGTTTCACTAAGTCGCTAAGGGCTCCACTAAGTTGATGAGGCTGGCCGCGAACTTTGTGATCCTCCTGTCTCAGTCTCCCAAATACTAGGATTACAGGTGTGCACCATCAAGCCCAGCTTAGCTCACTTTTTAAAAGCTTATTGTTTTGATTATAAAAGCATTCCATTCTCCCTGCAGAAATCTGGAAAAACACTGAAAGCCCCCAAAAACCAAAAGTCCACAATGCCATCCTCCAGCAAGAAACTGTAGTATTTCGCCAAAATGCTTTTGATCTACAGGTTTGACTTAGGTCCTATCTGAGTGCTCACGGTAGACACTTTTAAAGTGTTTAGGTTGCTGACTTTACCAGTACGCCTCCATTCTGTAGACTGTAGGTTACACTGGTTTATGGCAGGCTGAGCAAATCCACCTCCGATTGAGAACTGCTCTGTGTGTGTGTATGTGTGTGTGTGTGTTGTATCATGAGGCCTGCTGGCTGACACTTACCCCATAGCTTCTGAAGCGCTGCTTACACTTAATAAAGCACAATGCCTAATTTTTAAAGGACATGAATCCCAGACGTCACCCTGCCTTTCTCACAGGGCCCAACATACACCAGAAGGTACAAATTCTACAACAGGAAGACTGAGCGTGCTGGGCTCCAGCCTCCGATCTGGCTTATGGCGTCGGCATGGCCTTCAGAGTGGTGGTCGCACGTGGCTCTGAGACACTTACAGGTCATAGGAGAACTTCCGCTCCAGGCTGGTCTGGTTCCTCTGGAACTGGAGGACGTCCTGCTGCAGCTTGCCGTAGCTCCTCTGCAGGGCCTTTAACTGGTCTACGCCAAGAGGAGGACAAGTCAGGTCACCGCACGGCTGTCAGGCTGTTCAGCCCAAGCATGACCAGGGCAGTGACACAAAGGGAACCAGGAGGGGCGGATGGGGGATGAGAACGGCACCCTTGCAGTCAGGACCCCGCCAGAGGCCACCCTGCAGATGAGCCTTCCCGCGGAACCTGTCTCTGGATTCTGTTTCAAATGTCTCTCTTAAATCTCCTTTTTGACCTCCAATTCTTAAAATATATTAGGAGCTCCTATTTGCCTATTTCTTTCTTAGATGTCATAAGCCCTGAGCTGTCCTCAAAGGTCACACACACCACTGTGTTCCTCACCCCTGGAAAGCGTTGCTAAAACGCTGAATTTGGCATTCGGTCTGAAGAGCAGTCGCCCTGCTGGACACCCTGCCCTCGCCTTCTCTTATTTATTCACAGTCGAGCTATTCTCTAAGGCTGTGTGGTCACGTCATCACCCAAGCCTTCAGGAAATTCATGGCCCCATCCTGCTGTCCTGAAACTCAGCTCATGAGGGCTTGGTGGAGAACAGCAGGGGCTACCAGAGGGCTGAGTGAGGGGGAGAAGCAGCCACAGAGGGGCCCCCAAATGGAGACGCAGCAACCAGGGCTCAGACACGGTTTGGGCCTCCTTGACGCTTATCCTTCCAACCTAGACCTACAAGACTCTGAGGTCTAGGTTGTAGATCAAAAAAGAAATGAAGGCTTCCATGCGCTACTGACAGACATCACAACGTGGACTAATATAAGACACAGCTGCAGAGAAGAGCTCAGCGGGAGCCTGAGGCCACGGTGGGAGGAGAGGACCGACCCTAGAGGGGCTTGGGAAGAGAGGGGGTTGGGTGGGGGAATAATGGGGACAGCCTGGGGTGCCCGGCTGGTGCTGGGTGTGGACTGGGGACTTGTCAAAACATATTGAACTGTACAAAGGATAAACTTTATATATATAAATTATACTTCAAAGGCCAGGCGTGGTGGCGCACACTTGTAATCCCAGTACTCGGGAGGATGAGACCGGAGGATCTGGGTTCGTGGCCAGCTTCAGCTACCTAGTGAGGCCCTCCGCAACTTAGTGAGACCCTGTTTCCAAATAAAGAATAAGAAAAATATATGGCTGGGGGTGTAGCCCGGAGGTAGAACGCCCCTGGGTTCAATCCCCAGTACTGCAAATAAAATTATACTTCAATAAACCTAACTTAAAGGGACAGATTCCATAATCGAACTAAGCACAGGACAAGGGAACACTACTCAGCAATCAAAAGGAAGGAACTCCTGATATTCATACAATGTGGGTGAATCACACAGTAATCATGCTGAGTTTGAAAGAAGCCAAAACTCAAGGGTACGTGTGATCCGATTCCACACACATACACAGTTGTGGAAATGTAAACGAATGTACAAGAACAGATAGTGAACCAGAGGCTGCCTGTGGGTGGAGCGCGGAGCATTACCAAGGGGCGCTAGCAAATTTCTGAAGGTGAGAGATATGTCTGCTATATTGATCTTGGTCTTAGTCTGCTGACATGTATACATATATTAAAATTTGTCAAACCGTACACTAGATGTGTAGTTTACTAAGTGTCAGATACACATGATTAAAGCTATTTAAAAATATTAAGGGGGCCGGGCATGGTGGCACATGCTTGTAATCCTAGTACTTGGGAGGCGGAGACTGGAAGATCCGGGTTCACGGCCAGCCTCAGCTACTTAGTGAGGCCCTCTGCAACTTCGTGAGACCCGGTTTCAAATTAAAGTATAAAAAAATAGGGCTGGGGGTGTAGCTCGGAGGTAGAACGCCCCTGGGTTCATTCCCTGGTACCGCAAAAATAAATAAATAAATAAAAAATAAAAATAAAAATATTAAGGGTAAGCGGGGCATGGTGGTACATGCCTGTAATCCTAGTACCTGGGAGGCTGAGACAGGAGGATCCCAGGTTCGTGGCCAGCCTCAGCAACTTAGCGAGGCCCTCTGCAACTTAGACCCTGTTTCAAAATAAAATAGGGCTGGGAGTGTAGCTCAGAGGTAGAATGCCAGTGGGTTCCAACCCCAATACCAAAAATAAATAAATAAATTAATTAATTAAATTAAGGGTAGACAAGGCTACAAACCATATCTCAGTTTAGGGACTGACCAGTCTCAGCAGTTTATCACAAACTTTGAGAAGCGCCAGCAGTCAGGCGACCTCTTTATCTGTGTGTAACCCTGCATTTCCCCAAAACAAACTGATAAAGCAAATCTCACATAATCGTGTTCATACTTCTGAGTCTGATTTAGAGTAAATCAGCGCTACCTAGAAAAACTACAGCGCAAGCCACATGGGGAATTTCACACTTCCTAGTAGCTACAGTTTTTATAAAGTAAAGTCAGATGGAATTAATTTTAATGATATATTTTATTTAACCTGATAGACACAAAATATCAGGCCAATATATAATGAATGTAAAAATTTTGAATGAGATGTTTTATTTTATTTTCATGTGTGTGTGGTACTGGGGATTGAACCCAGGTGCATTCTACCTCTGAGCTACACCCCCAGCCCTATTTTATTCTTTATTTTGAAACAGGGTCTCACTAAGTTGCAGAGACCCTCACAAGTTTGCTGCGGGTAGTCGAGAAACTGCAATCCTCCTGTCTCAGCCTCCCAAGTACTGGGATTACAGGCATGCACCACTGTGCCTGGTTTGAATGAGATATTTTAAATTCTTTTTTTCATTCTGCGTCTTTGAAACGCCACATGTATTTTACAATTAAAGCACATCTTAATTTAGTGGTTAAATTTTAATTAACAACTTGATTGATTAAATTATTGATTGGAATTATTCATAAAATTTACAGTTAAGAAGTGGATTGCAAGCTGGGCTTGGTGGTGCATGCCTGTAATCCCAGTACTTGGGAGGCTGAGACAGGAGGATCACAGGTTTCAAGCCAGCCTCAGTAACTTAATGAGATCCTCAGCAACTTAGCGAGACCTTATTTCAAAATAAAAAGGGTTGGGGTGGTGTAGCTGCTGGTACAGAGGGAAGCGGGGCTTACCTTGCAGGTCTCTGATGAGCTTCTCGCCTGCGGTGATGTTGTTCACTAAAACCGCCTGCAGGAAGACAAGCACAACATGAAGCCCCACAACCTCACAGCCACGCCTTCCCGAGACGCACACGCGGGGGCACAAGTAACGGAACAGCCCTTCCCTGCCCAAAGCAGCGTCCAGAGAGGGCGTTTAGCTCTGGCTCCAGATCCCGTGTGGAGACAGCGCCCTGAGCCTGTACCCCGAGGAAGGAGGAATCGGATCCGCTCCACTCAGCGGCAGGACACACTTCCCTCCCGGGCCTGGCTTCTCCTCTCTCCCAGACTCAAGATGACAGCAACCACAGTCCACCCCAAATCCTGGGGTGAGCCCAGGGGAGTCACTTCCTTGGGGGTCACAAATCAAACTCGAATCCTGGGCTGGCTACAAGAAGTAAAGGGGAGCCAGGAGTCACCCCATGAAGGGGCCACTGGATGTATTTTAATTTCAGCCTTCTTTCTCCCGGGGGATGAAGAGTTTCACACACAGTGACCTGCACCCAGGGGGTTAGAAGCAACATGGAACCCAAAGTATTACTGAAGGAAAAGACGAGCGAGGGCGTGTCCCGGGTGTGGCCATTCGTCTGAGCGCCTGGGGTCCACCTGCTCGCTCCTCACTCCTCACACAGGGTATGAGGTGGGCACTGCGCTGTCCTGTCTCAGGGGACAGGGGACTGGTGCACACCCAGCTTAAGAGGCTCCTGATCAAGTGCTCAGAGTAAGCTCTCCGCAGCTCTGCTCAGCGCTGGGCGCTGCAGCGTGAGGCTGAGTTGGGGCATCAGCTCCACTAGAATCAGGAACACGGAGGAAGTAAGGAGGCATTGCTTCTGGGTGTGTGCAAGAGACGATTCCAGAGGGAGGAAGTAAGGAGGCATTGCTTCTGGATGTGTGCAAGAGACGATTCCAGAGGGAGGAAGTAAGGAGGCATTGCTTCTGGATGTGTGCAAGAGACAATTCCAGAGGGAGGAAGTAAGGAGGCATTGCTTCTGGGTGTGTGCAAGAGACAATTCCAGAGGGAGGAAGTAAGGAGGCATTGCTTCTGAGTGTGTGCAAGGGATGATTCCAGAGGAGACTGGCTTGTGAGTTATGAATGGGATGGACAAGATCTGCCTTCTACGTGGGTAGGCACCATCCGATCACCTGGGGGCCCAACAGAACAAAAAAGGAGAGAAAAGGACTTCGCCTGTCTCCTGCAGCAGGGACACTCTCCCCCTGAGGTACAGCTGGGCATTAGGACTCCGGTACTCTGTCTTGGGACTCCAGGGCATACCCAGGAGCCCCCTGGGTTCTTGGGCCTTTGGTCTTGGATCAAGAATGATATCAGTTTCCCCGGTTCTCCGGTTTTCAGACTTGGGCTGAGTCATCCTACTGGCATCCGGTGTGTATGGAAAAGTCTACAGATGGCTTGTCATGGGACTTCGCAGCCTGCATAATGACATGAGCCAACAATTCCCCCAACAAATCCTTTCTCACACAGAGGTTCACTCTCTCTGGAGAACCCTGAATATTACAGCACTCGACGCTAAGAACAAGCAAAACTCTGAAACAGCGGGGAACAGACTGTGGAACAGCAGAGTGCATCATCACACAGGTGAGGGCTGTTCTGTGAACACACACACACACACACACACACACACACACACACACACACACACACTATACATGTGTGCTCGACCATAATGTGAAAAGTTTCTATGTCATCAACAACGTTTGCAAATACTCCACTAACCAACACATTGCCAAAACATGGAGACACATTTGTGCCCCGTGCTGGTCACTGGTGGACGATGACAAACGCTCCAGCCCCTCCGCCTGCGCCCGCACCCCCCCAGGGCCCTTCCCTGCAGCCTCAGTGCTTTCTTAGGCCGAGACAGAGGTGTGAGGTGATGTGAACCACAGCTTTCCGGAGTAAGACGCTTGTGAGTACTAGGATGTCCACCCAGAGATGAAATCGAGCCAAACGAGCGTGGTGCTTGTTTTGGGAGATCACAGGTCCTGAGACATTTCCTGGGAAACGGAAGTCCCAATAATAATGTCTATAAAATTTATCAATCAGGGAGAGATCTTTCCAGAGGGCATTTATTCTACACGGGGTAGAGTGGGAATTGGATTTATGCAGCTGGAAACTCCTGCTACTCTTGGAAAAAGCTTATAGATGTTCAACTGAAAAGACAAAAGATTACCCTAGGATCCTGCAATCCCACTTCCCGATATATACACAAAAAAATTCAGAGCAGGACCCCCCAAGAGAGATTTGCATCCCCACATTCATTGCAGTTATTTACAATAGAAACAACCCACGTGGCCATCCATGGGTGAATGGGTAGACAAAATGTGATACATAAACAGAGTGGAATATTATGCGGCCTTTAAAAAGAAAGAAATTCTGACACATGCTACAATATACATGAACCACAAAGACACTGGGTTAAGTGAAAGAATAAGCCAGTCACAAAAGGAAAATATTATATAGATTCCACTTATATGAGGAACCTAACAGAAGCAAAATCACAGGAACAACAAATAAAAAGGTGGTCTCCCAGCCGGGTGTGGTGGCGCACGCTTGTAATCCCAGTACTTGGGAGGCTGAGATGGGAGGATCCAGGTTCGCGGCCAGCCTCAACTACTTAGTGAGGCCCTCCACAACTTAGTGAGACCCTGTTTCAAAATAAAGAATAAAAAATAGGGCTGGGGGTGTAGCTCGGAGGTAGAACGCCCCTCGGTTCAATCCCCAGTACTGCAAAAAAAAAAAAAAGGTGGTCTCCCAGGGCTGGGGGAGGAAGGGGGATAATTAGTGTTTAGTGGGTTTAGAGTCTCGGTGGTGCAAGATGAAGAACTTCTAGAGACCCGCTGCTCAAGAGTGTAAATGAACTTCATGTCACTGAACTGCACAGTTGCCTCTGAATGTTACACTAAAACAAAACACGAAACAAGGGAGCATTCAATGGTTATATATACGCTGATTATCTCCAAAGTTGATTTCTTCCAGGTAAATCATTTCTTTTTTTTTTTTTTTTTTTTTTTTTTTT
>PVJS01043512.1:0-17041 GCA_004027185.1 Glis glis | reverse complement strand
TTTAAGGCAGTCTTTTTTTTTTTTTTTTGCGGTACCGGGAATTGAACTCAGGGGTGTTCTACCTCCGCGCTACACCCCCGGCCCTATTTTTTATACTTTTATTTTGAAACTGGGTCTCACGAAGTTGCGGAGGGCCTCACTAAGTAGAGAGGGAGAGAGAGAGAGAGAGAGAGAGAGAGAGAGAAACAGAGAGAGAGAGAGAGAGAGAGAGAGAGAGCTGAGGCTGGCCGTGAACCCGGATCCTCCGGTCTCTGTCTCCCAAAGTACTGGGATTACAAGCGTGCGCCACCATGCCTGGCTCTTAAGGCAGTCTTATCATTTCCTTTTCTGCCAAGGAAGAAAGCAAAGGATCCTGAAGGTTTTTAGCCCAAAAAAATCAGAATCCGAAAGCAACCAAGCAACCACTGAGGGCCACCATGAGCCTTGTATTCTACTGGGCACGAACCACCATTCAAGTGGTTCCTGGGAGCTGGGCGTGGTGGCCCACACTTGTAACCCCAGTACTTGGGAGGCTGAGATAGGAGGATCGCAGGTTCACAGCTACTTAGTGAGGCCCTCTGCAATTTAGTGAGACCCTGTTTCAAAATAAAGAATAAAAAATAGGGCTGGGGGTGTAGCTCAGAGGTAGAATGCCCCTGGGTTCAATCCCCAGTACCGCAAAAAAAAAAAAAAAAAAAAAAGAGAAGAGCCCTGCACTCCCCAAAATGCCTCTCTCCCTCTTGAGATGGCCCAGATTCTCCCTTGAATGTGTATTTCCTACTTTCCTAAATAAACCTCTGTCTGTCTCTGACTGGTGCGTGCTGAAATTCTTTTGTGTCACGTTAGCCAAGGACCCTGCTGATCCTGAGTTCCTGAATTGAGGAAGGGACCCATCACCCCCAACAGGATTAAGATGTACACCACTGTGCCTGGCTTCATTAATGCTTCTTTTTTTTTGGTACTGGGGGTACTGGGAATGGAACCCAGGGGCATTCTACCTCTGAGCTACATTTCCAGCCTGATTTTTATTTTTTATTTGGAAACAGGGTCTTGCTAGGTTGATGAGAGTCTCACTACTTGCTGAGGCTGTCCTCGAACCTGTGATCCTCCTGTCTTAGCCTCCCAAGTACTGGGATTACAGGTGTGCACCACCATGCCTAACCACGATAATTTAAGCAAGTGACTTGCATTATGTGGCTTGATTTCCTTATCAGTGGATAGTATAGTACCTATTTTATAAGACTGTTGTGAGAAGTAGCTAAATTCAAACAAAGCCTTATAATAGGCACGGCTACATTTAGTTATTATTCAAATGGCTACATATGTCTAGAAGCTGTGAAGGACCTCTCCCCTCCCCTCCTTGTTTTGTTCATATATCCATGCATTTCCGAGTTTATTGAGCAGGCACTGTGTTCTCAGCACTGTGCTGAATGCTAGAGATGCGATGGTCATTAACTCCAATGTTTCTCTGGAATTATAATGAATCTCTCAAGTTTTATTTTTTCCTGTATTAAGACTGGTCATTTGCACATCTGAGAGAATATTGTCTTCTCCTAGTTGAGTCTGAGGGTTTTTGTTTTTTTTGTGGTACTGGGGATGAAACTCAGGGGCCTTCTACCTCCGGGCTACACCCCCAGACCTATTTTATTATTTTGAAACAGGGTCTCACTAAGTTGCGGAGGGCCTCATTAAGCCGGGCGTAGCAATGCATGCTTGTAATCTTAGTACTTGGGAGGCTGAGACAGGAGGATCGCAGGTTTGCAGCCCGCCTCAGCAACTTAGTGAGACCCATTTCAAAATAAAATAGGGCTGGGAGTGTAGCTCGGAGCTAAATGCCCCTGGGTTCAATCCCCAGCACAAAAAAAAAAAAAAAAAAAAAAAAACAACGAGTAACAAGCAAAATTCCAAAGGAATGGCTCTGTTACCAGCTTAGGAGTCTCTGCCTCTCTCTCTCTCTCTCTCTCTCTCTCCTTATATACAGTCACAGTCACTCGGCTATGAACATACTTTCTGATAAATGCATTGCTAGGCACTTTCACTGTTGTGGGAACATCTTAGAGAATACTTACACCAACTTAAGATGGCTGTGACAGCCAGGCATGGTGGTGCACACCTGGAATCCGGGTACCTGGGAGGATTGCAGATTGGAGGCCAGCCTCAGCAAATTAGGGAGACACTTGGCAACTTAGTGTTCAAAGTTAGATACTTTGCAACCCTGTTTCAAAATAAAAAATAAAAAAGGGCTAGAGGTGTAGCTCAGAGGTAGAATGATCGTGGGTTCAATTCCTAGTACCCCTCCCCCCAAAAAATTTTATATGTGGCAAACAAAACTTCAGCTCAAAGAAGCATTGGTACTGCGCATGGTTGAAGAACCAGCAACCCACAGAGCACATCTAGGTTATATTCTTTGGTGAAGAAAGAAACTCCACATTATTGAAATCTATTCTATTTTAGATTGTCTTTTTTTTTTTTTCGGTACTGGGGATTAAACCCAGGGGCATTCTACCTCCACCAGCCCTATTCATTAAGTTGCTGAGGCTGGCTTCGAACCTATGATCCTCCTGTCTCAGCCTCCCAAGTACTGGGATTACAAGCGTGTGCCACCATGCCCGGCTTGTGGTTTTTTTTTTTTTTATGTGTGTGTGTGTGAAGTCCTAGGGATTGAACCCAGGGACATTCTACCTCCAAGGTACACCCCCAGTTCTTTTTATTTTGAAACAGGGTCTTGTCAAATTGCTGAGGGTCTTGCTAAGTTGCTGAGGCTGGTCTGGAACCTGAGATCCTCCTGCTTCAGCCTCCCCAAACTGGGCGTGTGCCACCAAGCCCCGCTGCTGCTACTGCTGCTGCTTCTTTTTGTGGTGCTAGGGATTGAACCCAGGCGTATTCTACCTTTGAGCTGCACCCCAACCCTTTTTATTTGGAAATAGGGTCTTGCTAAATTGCTGAGGCTGGCTTCAAACCTGCATGCCTCCTGTCTCAGCCTCCTAATTTTTATTTTTGAAACAGGGTCTTGCTAGGTTGCTGAGAGTCTCACTACTTGCTGAGGTTGTCCTTGAACCTGCAATCCTCCTGTCTCAGCCTCATGCGCCACTATGCCCAGATGTCCCTTTAGTTTTCAAATTTGCCCTCTCCCCATTACCCTAAGCCTGGCCCTGTGGAAAGACCTATACTTCATCTGCCCAGCAGGGGTCGCCATAGCTCCTTCCCAGGGAGCCATGTAGTTCAGATACCCATTATCACATTAGAGAATTCACCTTCTGGTCTTGCTTGTTATGAGTTTCCATGGAATGTTATAAATCCTTAAGTCTCAAATTCACATTGGAGTCGTGTCCATCTGGCACACGGGTAAAAGTGAGGAAATTTTACTTAAAAATTGTATTTATTTATTTATTTATTATTTTGGTAATGGGGATTGAATCCAGGGACATTCTACCTCTGGGCTACACCCCCAGTGCGTTTTAATTTTTTTTTTTTTTTTTGCGGTACTGGAGATTGAACCCAGGGGCATTCTATCTTACAGCTACACCCCCAGCCCTATTTTTTTTTATTCTTTATTTTGAAACAGGGTCTCGCTAAGTTGCAGAGGGCCTCACTAAGTAGCTGAGGCTGGCCGCCAACCCAGATCCTCCTGTCTCAGCCTCCCAAGTACTGGGATTACAAGTGTGCGCCACCATGCCCGGCTTACTTTTACCTTTTTGTATGTGTATGTGTGGTACTGGGATTGAATCCATGGGCATTCTACTTCTGAGCTACATCCCTAATCCCACTATTTTTTTATGGTTCTTGGGGTAGAACCCAGGGGCCTTCTACCTCTGGGCTATACCCCCAGCCCTTTTATTTGGAAACAGGGTCTCGCTAAGTTGCAGAGGGCCTCACTGAGCTGCTGAGGCTGACTTTGAACCTGCGATCCTCCTGTCTCAGCCTCCCAAGTACTGGGATTACAGGCATGCACCACCATGCCTGGCTCCCCTAGCCCTTTTTATTCTTTTGTTTTGAAATGGGATCTTGCTAGGTTGCTGAGAGTCTACTATACTCTTTTTTGGCCTTCAACCTATATTTCCTTCTAATAAATTAGAGAATTACATATGTGTGTACTTGAGACACTTAGAATATAAATGATATAAATATGATTGAATCAGAATACATTTTAATTATTTTTTGAAGTCAAGTATTCTTTTTATAATTATTTTCTGTAAATATTTGTGCCACTTTCAATCCATTACATTTATTTTTTTATTTACACCAAGTAAAAAAGTACCAGGAAAGATTAGCTATATGATAGCTAGTTACAGGAACATAATAAAGTGTTGATTAAAGTGGTTATTAGAGGCCGGGCGTGGTGGCGCTCGCTTGTAATCCCAGTACTTGGGAGGCTGAGACCGGAGGATCCGGGTTCGTGGCCAGCCTCAGCTACTTAGTGAGGCCCTCCACAACTTAGTGAGACCATGTTTCAAAATAAAGAATAAAAAATAGGGCTGGGGGTGTAGCTGGGAGGTAGAATGCCCCTGGGTTCAATCCCCAGTACCGCAAATAAATAAATAAATAAATAAATAAAGTGGTTATTAGAATTAAACTCAAGGAGCAACCTGATTTAAACAAGGATAGCATACATACAGTTCAACCTTCACATGCCAGTATCATTAAATTAGGTAATTTCCACAAGTATCCCACATGCTCTTGTTTTTCTCATCTTCAACAACCTCTTTTAAACCTACTTCTGCAGTTACTGCCCCAATTCTATACTCGCTTCTGAAACAAAACTAGTACTTCAAAGACTTGCTAGCCGGGCGTGGTGGTGCATGCTTGTAATCCCAGTACTTTGCGAGGCGGAGACCGGAGGATCCGGGTTCGCAGCCAGCCTCAGCTCCCTGTCTCTCTCTCTCCCTGTCTCTCTCTCTCTCTCTACTTAGTGAGGCCCTCCACAACTTTGTGAGACCCGGTTTCAAAATAAAGTATAAAAAAATAGGGCCGGGGGTGTAGCGCGGAGGTAGAACGCCCCTGGGTTCAATCCCCGGTACCACAAAAAAAAAAAAAAAGAAAGACTTGCTTATTCCTTCTGGCTTCCTCTCTCCCCATTCTCTCTCTCTTATTTTTAATTATTAATTAATTAATTAATTAATTTGTGGTGCTGGGGATTGAACCCAGGGAGCATTCTACCTGTGAGCTACCCCCCCCCCAGCCCTTTTTATATTTTGTATTTGGAAACAGAATCTTGCTAAGTTGCTGAGGGCCTTGCTAAATTGCTAAAGTTGGCCTTGAATCTCCCATCCTCCTGTCTCAGCCTCCCCAGTACTGGGATTACAGGTGTGTGCCACCACACCCATTCTCTTATATCCATTAAAATCAGGCGTTTCCCCACCACCCTCAGAACTTGCTCTTGTCACGGTCACCAGTGACTTCCATGTTGCTAAATCCAAAGGTCATTCTTTTATTATTTATTTATTTTATTATTTATTTTATTTTTTATGGTACTGGGGATTGAACCCAGGGGCATTCTACCTCTGAGCCACATCCCCAGCCCTATTTTTTTGAAACAGGATCTTGCTAGGTTGATGAGAGTCTCACTACTTGCCGAGGCTGGTCATGAACCTGTGACCCTCCTGTCTCAGCCTCCCAAGTACTGGGATTACAGGTGTGCGCCGCCACTCCCAGCTTCAGTTATCCCTTCACTTGGCCTCTGAGCGGCAGTGGAAAATTGATTACTGCTTCTTACTTCAAACATTCTTCCCTTGCTCCTAGGACAACACACAAGTCTAGAAGTTATAGATAGATAGATAGATAGATAGATAGATAGATAGATAGATATACACTTTTATTGTATATTTTATTTTATTTTTTGCAGTACCGGGGATTGAACCCAGGGGCGTTCTACCTCCGCGCTACACCCCCGGCCCTATTTTTTTATACTTTATTTTGAAACCGGGTCTCACGAAGTTGCGGAGGGCCCCACTAGTTAGAGAGAGAGAGAGAGAGAGAGAGAGAACTGAGGCTGGCTGCGAACCCAGATCCTCCAGTCTCCGCCTCCCAAAGTACTGGGATTACAAGCGTGCGCCACCACGCCCGGCTTATTGTATATTTTATATATATGCACTTTTATTGGTGCATTGTAATTATACATCACAGTGAGATTCAAAGTGATACATTCATTCTTTGAGCCCTTGATCTCTTTTCCTACATCGTCCTTTTCTGCCTGACACAAAGATTCTGGACCCCTGGCATGGACTTCTTCCCTCCTTTATTTCTGTTTTTTTTTTTTTTTTTGCAGTACCGGGGATAGAACCCAGGGGCATTCTACCTCTGAGCTACACCCCCAGCTCTATTTTATCCTTTATTTTGAAACAGGGTCTCACTAAGTTGCAGAGGGCCTCACTAAGTAGCTGAGGCTGGCCGCGAACCCCGATCCTCTTGTCTCAGCCTCCCAAGTACTGGGATGACAAGTGTGCGCCACCACAGCCGACTTCTTCCCTCCTTTAGCTCCACTCATTTCCCGGGTAATCTCATCCAGGTCCATGGCTTTAAATGTCGTCTGTTCACCGGGTGTGGTGGAGCACTTCTGTAATCCCAGTACTTGGGATACAGGAGGATTGCAGGTTTGAGGCCAGCCTCAGCAATTTAGCAAGACCCATGTGCTATATGAAGCACAATTTTTCTTGAACATTGACAGTGGGAGCTGTATCATATTTTAATAGCACACAATACTTCCTTAATTCAGTAGTTTAAAATGTATATTTTCAGCAGTCCCCTTCCCACTATACATGGTCTGCTAAAAACAAATGTATCTATTGCTCTCGCTTCCTGTCTTTTTGGTTATTATTTATCTTCCCTCTTCTGCTTCACATTGATGACCAGTAACATCAGTGACATTTGTTATTTTTGCCATTTACTGCAATGTGAAAATAAATTGTTAATATACACTTTTTTTGTGGTACTGGGGATTAAACCCAGAGGCATTCTACCTTCGAGCTACACCCCTAGCCCAATTTTATTTCTTATTTGGAAACAGGGTCTTGCTAGGTTGATGAGAGTCTCACTATTTGCTGAGGCTGTCTTTGAACCTGTGATCCTCCTGTCTCAGCCTCCCAAGTACTGGGATTCCAGGCATATGCCACCCTGCCCAGCATTTTATTGTAGTTTTATTGTAGTCGCTATGCCCAGCTGTAGTTGCTACACTTTCTATGAAGCTCTATTAAGCACTCGCCTAGAGTTTGTCATTGTTATGATTTGACCTTGTCAGGCTTTCTCCACACCCTTTTGTTTAAGATTCTGTTGTGTGAGCACGTGTGGATGATGGCACACCCCTGCAATCCCAGCTACTCTGGAGGCTGAGACAGGAGGATCACAAGTTCAAGGGCAGCCTGGTCGACTAAGTGAGACCCTTTCTCAAAACAATCCTGCCTCCCTCCCTCCCTTGTACTGGGGATTGAACCCAGGTGTATTCTACCTCCAGGCTACACCCCCTAGCCCTTTTCATTTTTGATTTTGAAACAGTGTCTTGCTAGGTTGCTGAGAGTTTTGCTAAATTGCTGAGGCTGATCTTAAATCCTGCAATCATCCTGTCTCAGCCTCCTACTTATTGGGATTACAAGTGTGTACCACCTGACCTTCCTTCCTTCCTTCCTTCCTTCCTTCCTTCCTTCCTTCCTTCCCTGTTCTGGGGTTTGAACCCAAGGCTCACACATGCTAGGCAAGTGCTCATCACTGAGCTATGTTCCTAGTCCCTTGTCTCAAAATAAAAAAAAAAGTGCTGGGGGGCCGGGGGGGGGAGGCAGGGGGGAGGGACACCAAGAGCTGTGTGCATGTATGTTAACACCAAACTGATACTCATTGTGATGTGAGACTACAATGCACCAATAAAAGCATAAAAAAAAAGTGCTAGGGACGTATGTCAGTGGTAGAAGGCCCCTGGGTTCAATCCCCACTACTGGGGGCGGGGGAGGCTGAGTACTAGACATACACAAAGCATTATTATCATTGTTACTATAGAACTAAATGTCAGCCTAAGTTTTTATTGTAGTTTATTTATTTATTTATTTATTTATTTATTTTTTTTTTGCGGTACCGGGGATTGAACGCAGGGGCATTCTACCTCCGCGCTACACCCTCAGCCCTATTTTTTATACTTTATTTTGAAACCGGGTCTCAGAAAGTTGCGGAGGGCCTCACTAGGTAGAGAGAGAGAGAGAGAGCTGAGGCTGGCCGCGAACCCGGATCCTCCAGTCTCTGCCTCCCAAAGTACTAGGATTACAAGCGTGCGCCACCACGCCCGGCCTTGTAGTTTATTTTTTTAAATGTTTTATTTATTTATTTTTTGCGGTACTGGGGATTGAACCCAGGGGCATTCTACCTCTGAGCTACACCCCCAGACCTATTTTATTTCTTATTTGGAAACAGGGTCTTGGTAAGTTGCTGAGAGCCTCACTAAGTTGCTGAGGCTGGCTTTGAACCTGCAATCCTCCTGTCTCAGCCTCCCAACTACTGGGATTACAAGTGTGCACCACCCTGCCCAGCATTTTATTGTAGTTTAATACGATGTCAAGTCCTCCCTTCCAGTTTACATGCTACTATTTAAACATGGATGTGTTTTGGAGAGTGCTACAAATACCTCTACTTACTGGTCACCTACTCCAATTGACCGTTGCTTTAATACAAATCATACCTGCCCTATTCTTTTCTCCGTGAGTAGTTATGTGGTGGAAAGAGTGTGGAATTCGGAGTCCTTTGGATTTAGCTTCAAGTTTTGCTGTGTTTCTTACTAGTTCTTAGATACCAGGGAAATCACTTAGTGTCTCTAAAGTGCCCGTGTCGGGTCCTCCCTTTTCCTTACCTGCAGCCGGAGGAGAGTCCTGCACGCACTTTCTGGTCAGAGCTTATCTTGTTAATAAGGGACAGAGGACTAGAATGTCAAAGGACGGACTCCAAGATGATTGTGGCAAAAGGACTGGGAAGTGACAGTGTCCTCAGGTCAGGGAGGAGACACTCTCTTTGACTGAAGCTTACTGGAAACCTCACATTGTGGGTGGGACTAACCGGCCGGCACAGAAATCCTTCCCAGAAGTCATCCATGTGACTTGAGGACATTTTACTGATGAGATTAAGATGCTAAGATGCCATGGTGAAGCAGCCGACCTAACGTATAATTCATGTCTAGCCAGCTACAGACTTGGCAGTTGTAACATTCCAAGACATCAACAGAAGCCATGGTACTGAGATGAGGGAAGGGTGTTTCGGGAGCGTCCCCGGTGGTCGTGGCAGCCTCTGCATGCTGTCACTCAGAGTCCACACACTAGCCTCACGCGGCGGTGATTTGGCCAGTGAGGAAATGCAGACTCCCACTGTACTTGCACCATGGAAGTAGCTCTGGGCCAACCTCTCAAACTCACGGAAGCTGATGTGTACAGTAAGTATGGTGGGTATGACCCAAGGGTGCAGACTTAGGTGCACAAGAAACACATCAGCTTTAGTCTTACGTGGCTCAGCTAAATTTATATTGTGACTCACTACTCCATCAGTACAACGGAAACTTAATCTCTCCCAATTTTGGATTCCTGCCTCATCTCTTACCTGGGGTTACATCTGAGTCCTGACTGTGTGGCATATATAAACTTATACAGCTATGGGGTTTATATGCCTCCCAAGCATTGGTGGTGCCGGTTCAGGGTTGGAGGAAATCTGGTCTTCCTTGAGGGGCCAAAGGGAAACCTGTTCCTCCCTTGTTGGCCATGCAGGTTGTCATGGAGACATCTTTTCTTCCCATTGGTGTAACCCTAGCGAGTCTCTCTGAACTATCTTTCTTTTTTTTTTTTGCAGTACTGGGGATTGAACCCAGGGGCATTCTACCTTCCGGCTATACCCCCAGCCCTATTTTGTATTCTTTATTTTGAAACAGGTTCTCACTAAGTTGCGGAGGGCCTCACTAAGTAGCTGAGGCTGGCCACGAACCTGGATCCTCCGATCTCAGCCTCCCAAGTACTGGCATTACAAGCGTGCGCCACCATGCCCGGCTTCTCTGAACTATTTCTGTGCCTCCCTGGACATGAGGACTGTTCTGTTGTTGCCCACTGTGATGGCCTGAAGTGAGGCTGTCAGCCTGGACAGACCGCAGACGTATTTCTTCTCTGGTTTTAAGCTGTCTTCCCAGGATTCTACTTAGTTGCTGGGACACAGGTCTCTTCTGCTATGGAGTCTATAATCCCATCTGGGGGTTTCGGCTCTGGCTCATTTCCCAGTGCTCAGCCTGGAAAGCACCCCTCCCCCTTTTCTTTCTCTTTTGGTACTAGGGATTGAACTCAGGGGCTTTCTACCGCTGAGTCACACCCCTTTTATTTTGAAACAGGGTCTCTCTAAGTTACCACACACTGGCCTTGAGCCAGCGATCCTCCTGTTTCAAGTCTCCCAAGTACTGGGATCACAGGTGTGCGCCACCACCACCCAGCTACAGCCTCTGTTTCTCAGGGTTGCACTGGTATCATTTCTTGCCACTTTCCCTTTCATTCTTTTCTTTCATCAGATATAAAGAAATTTTTCCTAGTTGGTAGGGAAGGTAGCTCTTAGTGCTCTAGAATCTTCCAATGATCCCTTAAGGAGCTAGTTCTTTTTTTTTTAACACAAATCTAAAGAATTCCCATTTTCCCTCTGTTTTCTCTAACACACATCTTCACTGAACCAATGAATACCTCATAGTTTAGCTACCTTAATAAACAGAAGGAAATATTAAGAAACAACTCTTTCAGAAATACTGTCTTGTTAGCCAGCGCAGCAGTGCACGCCTGTAATTCCAGAATTTGGGAGGCTGAGACAGGAGGATTGCAGGCCCAAGGACAGCCTCAGCAACGTAATGAGGAAACCCTCAGAAACTTAGAGAGATACTGTTTCAAAATAAAAAAGCCAGACCTGGTGGCACACTCTTGTAATCCCAGTACTTGGGAGTCTGAGACAGGAAGATTGCAGGTTCATGGCCAGCCTCAGCACTTTAAACCCTGTGCAACTTAGTGAGACCTTGTTTCAAAATAAAAAAAATAAAATAGGGCTGGGGGTGTAGCTCAGAGGTAGAATGCCCTTGGGTTCAATCCCCAGTCCAAAATAAAAACTAAAAAATAAGCCAGCCATGGTGGTCCATACCTGTAATCCCAGTATTTGGGAGACTGAGACAGGAGGATTGCAGTTTTGAGACCAGTCTCAGCAACTTAGCAAGACCCTGTTTCAAAATAGCATAAAATTAAATTAAAAATAAATGAATGAATCAATCAATAAATAAATAAATAAAATAACAAATGTAGCTTGGTGGTATAATGCCCCTGGATTAAAAAAAAAGTAAAGAAAATAAATATTTTGTGCACACCTACAATCCCAGTACTTGGGAGGCTGAGACAGAAGGATCGCAGGTTCAAGGACAACCTCAGCAAGTAGTGAGACTCTCATCAAACTAGCAAGAGCCCTGTTTCAAAAAAAAAAAAAATAGGGCTAGGGGTGTAGCTCAGAGGTACAATGCCCCTGCATTCAATCCCTACAAAAAAAAAAGAAAGAGAATAAAAGAAATATTCTCTTGCTTTTATATAAATGAGTCTGACTTTGTATGGTTTATATAGTTATGTAATTATATATTTATATAATTTATGTATAATTATTTATAATTTTAAAATTATTTAAATATGGTAAGAAATAAAACTTCAAGTTAGACTGGAATCATTCTTTACCTTCCCTAGTGGATTAGGACATATTTTCTGTGTGGACAAGATACAGGGGGAGCTAAATAACTATAAGAAACTTGCTGTGAGCTGGGCGTGGTATCGCATGCACGCTTGTAATCCCAGTACTTGGGAGGCTGAGACAGGAGGATCGCAGGTTCGAAGCCAGCCTCAGCTACTTAGTGAGGCCCTCCGCAACTTAGTGAGACCTTGTTTCAAAATAAAGAATAAAAAATAGGGCTGGGGGTGTAGCTCAGAGGTAGAATGCCCCTGGGTTCAATCCCCAGTACCACTAAAATAAAATAAAATAAAATAAAATAAAATAAAATAAAAGCGAGTTTGGCCCCCCTCTTGCTCTCGCCATGTGGTGCCTTCCACCATGTTATGAGGCAGCAAGAAGTCCCTTCCCAGATGTGGCCCCTTGATTTTAGACTTCCCAGCCTCCAGAACCATAAGCCAAATAATCCTCCCCCATCATATTTTTTATTTTGAAACAAGGTCTCGCTAAGTTGCTGAAGCTGGCTTCGAACCTGTGATCCTCCTGTATCAGCCTCCCAAGTACCGGGATTACAGGTGCGTGCCACAGTGCCCAATTTGACTTATTTGTTTATTTATTTATTTATTTATTTATTTGCGGTACCGGGGATTGAATGCAGGGGCGTTCTACCTCCACGCTACACCCCCGGCCCTATTTTTTTTTATACTTTATTTTGAAACTGGGTCTCACGAAGTTGCGGAGGGCCTTACTAGGTAGAGAGAGAGAGAGAGAGACAGGGAGAGAGAGAGAGAGAGAGAGAGAGAGCTGAGGCTGGCCGCGAACCCGGATTCTCCGGTCTCCGCCTCCCAAAGAACTGGGATTACAAGCGTGCGCCACCACGCCCGGCTATTTATTATTTATTTTTATGGTACTGGGGATTGAACCCTGGGACATTCTACCTTCGAGCTATACCCCCCAGCCTGATTTTATTTCTTATTTGGAAACAGGGTCTCGCTAGGTTGATGAGAGTCTCACTACTTGTTGAGGCTGTCCTCGAACCTGCGATCCTTCTGTCTCAAGTACTGGGATTACAGGCATACAGCACCACGCCAGCTTTATTTTTATTTTTATTTTTTTTGCGGTACCAGGGATTAAACCCAGAGGCATTCTACCTCTGAGCCACACCCCCCAGCACTATTTTTTATTCTTTATTTTGAAACAGGGTCTCACTAAGTTGTGGAGGGCATAAGTAGCTGAGGCTGGCCATGAACCTGCGATCATCCTGTCTCAGCCTCCCAAGTACTGGGATTACAAGCGTGCAACACCACGCCCGGCTTATTTTTATTTTGAAACAGGGTCTCGCTAGGGTGATGAGGGTCTCACTACTTGCTGAGGCTGTCCTTGAACCTATGATCCTCCTGTTTCAGCCTCCCAAGTACTGGGATTACAGGTGTGTGCCACCATGCTTGGCTTGACCTTTTTATTTTGAAACAGTCTCGCTGAGTTACTGAGAGAGAATCTTGCTAAATTGCTGAGATTGGCCTCAAACCTGTGATCCTCCCAAGTCCTGGGATTACAAGTGTGGGCCACCATACCCGGCAATCCTGTACCTCAATCTCATTTCTCAGAGGCAAGCATTCTTACCAGTTTCTCCTGAGTCTTTCCAGAAACATTTATAACACCCCCCCACACACACACATACACACTGTGAGATATTCTACCCACTCCTCTGCTTTCTGCTTTTTTTTTTACTTGCTAATACATCTATCCATTATGATTCGAGTGTCTCACTTTCGGTCCTTGTGTTCCGACAGTATCCATTATGATTACACACCGAATTGTTCCTCCCAACCTTCTCTTCAGCCCTCTGTTCATCATTACATCCATCTTCAGAGGAAGTTACCTTCTTCCTTGTTTTAAGTCAGCAATGTCTGGAGACAGACCATTATAGAATTATTAGATATGTACCATTAACAGACCACTGGAAGAAACTTACAGCAAACTTAAGAATACCACAGGCGTGTGACTATTTAGACATCATTTTCTTAAAATGAGCAGAGAATGAAGGTACTCAAATCCTTTGAAAACATAGAGATCTATATTTGGATCATATATTTTTTTTGCTATACCCAGAATCTATGACCATGGATAGCACATTAAAATAATGGATTTTAATCTCCTATGACTCCCAGTTAGACTGTCCCAAGAGTAAGTGGTTTTTCCTTTATGTTTAAAATGTTTCAGCTGGGTGTGCTGGCGCACATCTGTAATCCCAGTACTTGGGAGGCTGAGACAGGAGGATCGTAGGTTCGAAGCCAGTCTCAGCAACGTGGTGAGACTCTCAGCAACCTACCAAGACCCTGTTTGAAAAGAAAAAATCAAAAAGGGCTGGGGGTGTAGTTCAGAGGTAAAATGACCCTGGATTCAATCCCCAGTACCACAATAAAATAAAATAATTTTTTTTCTATTCTAATAGTATGAATTCTCTTGTAAACTTGTGTACTAGGATGAAAGCCCATTGTTTTTTTAGAGACCTTTTTTTTTTTTTTGCAGATCTGGGGATAGAACCCAGGGGAATTCTACCTCCGAGCTACACTCCCAGCCCTATTTTTTATTCTTTATTTTGAAACAGGGTCTCACTAAGTTGCAGAGGCCTCACTAAGTAGCTGAGGCTGGCCACGAATCTGGATCCTCTGGTCTCAGCCTCCCAAGTACTGGGATTACAAGCGTGCGCCACCACGCCCAGCTCGAGACCTTTCTTTTAAAAAAAAAAATCCACTGCACCTGATAACGTAGAAAGGAAATCTAATGGTTTGAAAGAAACCTCTAATTCCAAATTTCTATTTTTTTTTTGTACTGGGGATTGAATCCAGGGGCACTTTACATCTAAGGCACACCCCCAGCCCTTTTTTTCATTTTGAAACAGGGTCTTGCTAAGTTCTTTAGGGTCTTGCTAAATTGCTGAGTCTGGCCTCAAACTTGCAATCCTTCTGTCTCAGCCTCCCAAGTACTGGGATTACAGGTGTGCATCACCATGCCGAGTTTATATTTAAAAAAAATTTTTTTTGGTACTGGAGATTGAACCCAGAGGCATTCTACCTTTGAGCTACACTCCTAGCCCTATTTATTTTTTATTTTGAAACAGGGTCTCGCTAGGTTGATGAGAGTCTCACTACTTGCTGAGGCTGTCCTCGAACCTTCAATCCTCCCATCTCAGCCTCCCAAGTATTGGAATTACAGGCCTGCACCACCATGCCCAGTTCAGGTTTAAATTTTGAAGTTTAGTATTACCCAGAAGCAGAAAAATATGTTAGAGGGTCTTTAAAGATTTCTTTTATATTTATAACTCACTTGTTTGTCAAATTTGTGTTCATAGTTGAGGATTTTCTAAAATCAAGTAAAAATGAGGGAAAAAAATAAATTCCCTTTCAAACAGTTAAGACTTAAAAACCTGAAATTGCGCCGGGCATGGTGGCACACGCTTGTAATCCCAGTACTTGGGAGGTGGAGACCGGAGGATCCGGGTTCGCTGCCAGCCTCAGCTACTTAGTGAGGCCCTCAGCTACTTAGTGAGGCCCTCCGCTACTTTGTGAGACCCGGTTTCAAAATAAAGGATAAAAAATAGGGCCGGGGATGTATCTTGGAGGTAAAACGCCCCTGGGTTCAATCCCCGGTACAGCAAAAAAAAACCCCAAAACTTGAAATTGCAATGGGCTGAGCTCAGCACGGCAGCCAACCCCTCTGTCATCACCTTGTGGACTTGACTTTGCTCGAAATTTAAGTTGTCCCTGGAAACCAAGAGACTCGCTAGGGCTTACCTTCTTATGTAGAAAAAATATTTGTTTTTAGCCTCAGTAATCTCTAATTTTCTTTTTCTTTTGTTTTCAGTACTGGGGATTGAACCCAGGAGCATTCTACCTCTGAACTAAACCCCCAGCCCTATTTTATTTTTTATTTTGAAACAGGGTCTCACCAAGTTGCTATGGGCCTCACTAAATTGCTGCGGCTGGCCTCGAACCTGTGATCCTCCTGTCTCAGCCTCGCAAATATTGAGATTACAGGTGTGCACCCAGCACAATGTCTATTCTTTTAACTCTTATTTTTTTTTTGTAGGGAAAATTCACTACAGGAATTGTTAATAAAGTACAAAAACTAAATTGACCTTTCCAAGAGAATTTAGAGTAACTAGAATTAATATTGCTTTTTTGGTATTATTAATAATTGGTATTATTTTACTACTATGATCATACTTCGACTAACAAGATTAAGATCAAAACTACTAGAGCGGGGTGTGGTGGTGTACACCTGTAATCCCACTACTTGGGAGGCTGAGACAGGAGGTTCACAGGTTCGAGACCAGCCTCAGCAACTTAGCGATGCCTTGTTGCAAAATAAAAACACTAAAATAGGGCGGGAGGTGTATCTTGGAGGTAGAACACCCCTGGATTTAATCCCCCAGCATAAAATAAGTAAATAAATAAATATCAGAACTACTATTCCTCATATAATCTTCTCGAAGGGATACACTAGTGGCTCAATAGAGTAGGATTGAAGAAGGGATAATTCTTGTCAGATGTAAGTTTAGTTTTAGAAATTTGTATTCAGAAGACGTTCTCTAGCTGGGTGTGGTGGCACACACTTGCAATCCCAGTATTTGGGAGGCTGAGACAGGAGGATCACAGGTTTGCGGGCAGCTTCAGCAACTTGTGAGGCCCTCTGCAACTTAGTGAGACCCTGTTTCAAAATAAATAAAAAATCGGGCTGGGGGTGTAACTCAGAGGCAGAATGCCCCTGGGTTCAATCTCTAGTACCACACACAAAAAAAGAAGACTTTCTCTAGAATACAGAAACTTGAATGAATGTCCTAATAGTTTCCACATTCAGATAACCATAATTGTCACTTACTGATACCTCTCTTATCTACTAAACAATCTCCACATCTGAGCATGAAATTCAAGAAAACCTACTTGAACTGCATTGGAGGCATGGATTCAGTCATCCTCTAGATCAAATTCTACCTCCTGTGTACGCAGCTATGTTCTCCAAAATACTAAAATTACAGTCATTTGTCATATGATTAGCCACAAATTGACTGTTATCTAGTTATTACCAGCACTTCGGTTGAACAGTTTACTTTAGAGAAACAATTGAAGGACGGTGTTAACTGCTATTTCTCCTACTTTCTTTCTATTACTCTGTCCTTACGAAAAAAAAGATTTCTTAAGGATATAAAGTTATATTTTATAAAAATTACTTTGGGATCTGGGAGTGTAGCTCAGTGGTAGAGCACTTGTCTAGGGTTCATGAGGCTCTGAGTTTGATCCCCCAAACCACACACACACACACACACACACACACACACACACACACACGCACACATGCTGATTAACTTTAAAGCCGG